>PVIA01012184.1:0-39423 GCA_004024845.1 Tonatia bakeri
TCTTTCTTTCTTTCTTTCTTTCTTTCTTTCTTTCTTTCTTTCTTTCTTTCTTTCTTTCTTTCTTTCTTTCTTTCTTTCTTTCTTTCTTTCTTTCTTTCTTTCTTGACAAGTTTGCATTTCCTGAAGTTTAAATAAATAAAATTATGTAGTATATTCTCCTTTTACCTTGGCTTCTTTAATTCAGTATAATTATTTTGTGAGGGTACATTTACATGATACAAAGAAAATATTTTAGAGTGAACAAGTCATTGGCATTTACTGTAGTCACATGATGTGTAGCCATCATGTCTACCCAGTACTGAAATATTTTAATCACATAAAAGAGTATCCATTGAGAGCTTACTTCCAATTATCTCATACCTTAACTTGTGGAAAACACCAACCTTATCCTGTCTTCATCCCCTCTTTGTTTTCTGTCCCATTCATCCTGTGTCCTCAGCACCCCTGCTAGCTTGCACATCTGGTGCTCCCACTAGTTCCAGTGTCAGGAAACTAATCTGAGTCTTTAAAACATTATCCTTCCTCCAACTCTGTGTCTTACCATCATGCTCATCCTAGCCTGGGAGAAGAGCACACCCACTTCACCACGTGAGCTCCAGTTGCCCCTCTCTCAAAAAGTAGGTAAGACCCTCACTCACATTATTCAGCTTCATTCTGAGCCTATAAAACAGACCCTCCTGCATGGCACCTTTGGGGCCCATGGATACCAGAGAATGCCTAACACCCTCTTACTTCCCAGGCTTCATGGTTTCTCATCTGACTCTGGGAAGACCCCATTCCTCCATGACTTCACTCTGTGTTTGCCTCTGCTCACACACAGGCCACCTCTGACCGGGTCCCCAAGGATCTCAGCCAAATATACCATAGCCACAGGGAGCAGAAATTGAATAGAACCAGAGGAGATAGTTATTTCTGATTTCATGGTTCTGGATTCAGGCTCTTTAAGCACAGGCAAGTGGAATTTGAAAAAAGAACAAAGAAAACAAGGAATGAGGATAGTGATGTCTGCTCTGAACTGCAGGTCAAATTGGGCTTCAAAGAGGCTCATTCAGTGCAGGCCTGTGCGTGACTGACATAACAGAGACCTGCATGTTTACTAGAGTTTTTGAGTTTTGTGATAGGGTATCTTTTATCATCTCTGTGATCTTGTTACTTGGTGATGCAGTGACAGTCTACGTGGAATGAGTATGCTATTGATACAAAGGACACTGTGGAAATGTACCCCTTCAAGTGGTCATGGCTTCTAGAATTCTGAGCAAAAGCTGCTTTGATGCAATCAGGGTCTCCAGAAGAATCTGAGAAGTAAGGTCATCTTCTGCTGTGAGCATCAACTCATAAAATAGGCAACACTATTGCCTCTTTTTTATTAAAAAAATTTTTATTAAAAAATTAGTGAGATCAGGAAAAATTGGAGAAATTTAAAAATGCACTCAGAATTGGCACTTTGAGTAATATGACATTAGGTAGTTACAGAGAGGATATATTTAGTAAAATATGCATCAAATAAGTTTAAAAATAAAAGTAAGCCTGTATTAAAGACTATGTATTAGGGCAGTGAGACAAAACTCAACAGCCCTGATTCAAAGTCTGGAGCTATTTTAAGAACAGAAGGAACCACGGGCATCTGTGTTTGCTAATTGACTTTACACAAAGGAAAATCAAAACTTTTCATAAAATCCTGAAAGCAGGCCCTCTTATATTTTGACTGTAAAGGTCCCCAACAAAAGTAGGCTTCTGTTCTTCCTCAGACTTAGTGCACAGGAGCACCAGGAAGGTTAAAATTCAAAGTAATGGGTCCAGGTATTTGAGACAGATATTCTTTGGTTCTTAACACCGGCAAGAAGCTTTCAAAAACACTTGTGTGTGTTTCAAAGGACCAGATAAAGGGTCATCAGTCACCAGAATGCAATTACATTCTTAATGGGATGGTCTAAACTGTGGTACATTTACCTAATGGAATACTATGCAGCAGAAAGAAGGAGCTCCTACTCTTCAAGACAGCATGGATGGAACTGGAAAATATTAAGCTAAGTAAAACAAGCCAGGTCATGAAAGACAAATACTGCATGATCTCACATATAAGTGGAACCTAATCAACAAAGTGAACAATGAAGCGAAATACAACCAGAGACACTGAAATAAAGAGCAGTCTGACAGTAACTAGAGAGGAGGGGGAGAGGGATAATAGGGGATAATATGGGGGGTGGGAGGGGAGCATCAAGGAACATGTATGGAAGACAGATGGACAAAGCCAAAGGGAATGGATTTGAGGGTGGAAGGTGAAGATAGTTGAGGCATGAGGGGCGTGGTGGGAGAAAATGGAGACAGTTGTACTTGAACAACAATTTAAAAAGTACAGTAAAAAAAAGAAAGTAAATATTCTTGAAAAGAATTATTTTAATGACCATTTAACATTTCATCACAGTTTTGCCATTATATTACTATGTTTATTAGTATCTATAAAAGGTAAATTAATATCACAAAGCATAAGTTATAATTGATATTATAAGAATTCTAAACATAATTACAAATTAACTGTTGTGGGTTTTAAAAAAAGAGTTTGGGAGTCTTCCCTCTTCTTGAATATTTTGGAATAGTCAGAGAAAAAGAGGGGTACCTCTTTTTTAATGTTTTGTAAAATTCTCCTGTTAAAACATCCAATCCAGGGATTTTGTGTGCTGGGAGTTTTTCAATTACTGCTTCAATTTCACCAGCTCTTATCAGTCTGTTAAGGCTTTCTGCTTCTTCTTGATTCAATTTTGGAAGATTATATTTTTCTAGAAACTTTCCCACTTCACTCAAGTAGTCTAGCTTTCTTAATCTCCTTTCACAGTTCTTGAATCTAATATCTCAAAAGCCCTGCCCTGTCCTTACCTCAGGGAGTTTTAAGTGAGGTGTGAAAGTAGTATCAAACCCCTCAGAGTGCTGAACACAAATATATCATAGGAAAAAAACAAAACATAGCCACTGTTCCTTCCAAAATCCACACTCTTTAACAACAAAAATCATAGTTTTCAAGATTAGTATTGTTAAACTGTTCATACTATACAAAACTACAGATTCAATATAACACATTGTAATCCTAATGGCATTTTCTAAAGCAATAAAAATATTGTTCTTAATTCACAATGTATTTTAAGAGACCCTGTGGAGCCAAACAATCTTTCTTTAAAGTACATTTTATTGATTATGCTATTACAATTGTCCTATTTTTTCTCTCAATTGTTGCCCTCCACTCTGCATCCCCTTCTCACCAGTATTTTCCCCCACCCTTAGTTCATGTCCATGGGTCATACATTAAGTTCTTTGGCTTCTCCATCCCCTATACTATTTTTAACCTCCCCCTGTTTATTTTTTTACCCACCATTTATACTTCTTAGTCCCTGGACCTTTGCCCCATTCTCCCCCCTCACCTTACCTGATGATACCCTTCCATGTGATCTCCATTTCTGTGATTCTGTACCTCTCTTAGGTATTTGCTTAGTTTTCATTTTTGTTTTATAGGTTCAGTTGTTGATAGTTGTAAGTTTGTTGACATTTTACTCTTCATAGGTTTGATCTTCTTCATCACCATAGCAAGGGCTTGGTGATGATTAATTCCTTGAACTTGACCTTATCTGGGCTGCACTTCATCTGCTCTTTCATTCTAAATGATGCTTTGCTGAATAGAGTAATCTTGGATGTAGGTCCTTGCCTTTCATGAGTAGGAATACTTCTTTCCAGCTGTTCTTGCCTGCAAGGCTTCTTTTGAGAAATCAGCTGATGGTCTTATGGGAACACCTTTGTAGGTAACTGTCTCATTTTGTCTTGCTGCTTTTAAGATTCTCTCCTGATATATCTTGAATCTTGGGTAATGTGATTATGATGTATTTTGGTGTGTGCTTCCTTGGGCCCACCTTCTTTGGGATTCTCTGAGCTTCCTGGACTTCCTAGAAGTCTATTTTCTTTGCCAGATTGGGGAAGTTCTCCTTCATTATGTTTTCAAATAAGTTTTCAATTTCTTGTTCTTTCTTCTTTTTCTGGCACCCCTATGATTGGGATTTTGGAACTTTTCAAGTTGTTCCCTAGATCTCTAAGCCTCTCCTCATTTTTTTGAATCCCTGTTTCATTCTGTTCTGATTGAATGTTCATTTCTTCCTTCTGCTCCAAATCACCGATTTGAGTCCTGGTTTCATTCCCTTCATGGTTGATTCCCTGTATATTTTTCCTTATATTACTTTTTATAGCTTTCACTTTTTCCTCTATTTTGCGACCATACTCAACCATTTCAGGGAGCATCCTGATTACCAGTGTTTCGAACTCTGCATCTGGATCCATTGGATATCTCTTCGTTGCTTAGTTCTTTTTCTGGAGCTTTGATCTGTTTTCATTTCAGCCACATTTCTTTCTCTTGGTGTACCTGTTATATTGTAAGGGGCAGAGCTTTTGCCAAGGTGGGGAACCCATGTCAAAGTGTTGTGGTGTAGTCTGGATGAATATTTATCTTTAACTCCTTGGTTGTCAGACTTCCATACAGTTCCATTTTATGGCAGTTCTGGTTGTTTTATTTTTTAAAATTTGTTGTTGCTTTTCTTTTGATTGCACAAGGAAGCAAAGTGTGTTTACGTACACCTCACTCTTGCCTGAAAAAGGTAATTCTTTTCTCTTTCATGGCCAAGTATAATTCCATTATGTAAATGCACCATAGTTGCTTTATCCATTCACCTACTGATAGACACTGGGATGCTTCTTTTCTTGGTGATTGTAAATCACATGCAATAAACATAGGAATGTTTATGTTCTTTTGAATTAGTGTTTTGGGTTCCTTCATATATATTCCCAGATGTGGGATATTGGGCCAAAATGCAGATCTATATTTATTTTTTGAGGTATATTTACAATGCTTTGCACTTTGGCTGCACTAGCCTGCATTCCCAGCAACAATGCCGAAGAGTTTCCCTTCTCCTGCAGCACTTGTTGATTTATTGATGATAGCCATTCTCCCAGGTGTGGGATAGCATGTCATTGTGGTTTTAATGTGCATTTCTCTGATGATTAGTGATGTTGAGCATCTTTTCATATGTCTATTGGTCATCTATATGTCCCTCTTTGGAGAATTGTCTATTCAGGTCCTTTACCCAGGTTTTAATTAGTTTCCTTTTTTTATTCTTGGTGTTGAGTACTGTATGTACTGTATAAATTTTGAATATTAACCCTTATCATGTGTATTGGCACATGTGTTCTCCCATTCGTGACAGATCTTTTTATTTTTACAATTTCTGTTGCTGTGCAAAAACGTTTTAGTTTGATGTAGTCCCATTTGTTTATTTTTTCTTTTGTTTTCCTAGCCTAGGGAGATATATCCAAAAACATATTTCCACAAGCAATATCCAAGATTTTGCTCCCTATGTTTTCTTCTAGGATTCTTATGTTTGCAAGTCTTACATTTAATCCTTGATCTATCTTGAATTCATTCTTGTGTGTGGTGTAAGAAGGTGGTCTGTTTCCATTTTTTTCATGGATTTGCCAATTTCCCAATACCATTTATTAAATAAACTATCTTTAGCCCATTGTATGTGTTTATTTCCTCTCTTGAATATTAACTGAATAAATGGTGTGGCTTTATTTCTGGTCTCTCTACTCTGTTCCATTTGTTTCTGTGTCTGTTTTTATGCCTCTATTAGGCTGTTTTGAGTACTATGACCTAGTAGTATAGAGTGATACTAGGTAGTGTGATTCCTCCAACTTTGTTCCACTTTCTCAGAATTGTTGTTACCATGTGGGGCCTTCTATGGTTATAATTTTTTTAAAATGTTCATTCTAGTTCTTTGAAAAACACCATTGGTGTCCTGACAGGAAGAGTATTGAATCTACAGATTGCTTCGAGTAGTACAGGCATTTTCTAAACTTTAAAACTGAGTTTTATTATAGATCATAATGTACTTAGTGACCTAGAGTATTCCATAGGAAATAAGAATCCGTATTTTTTATAGTAGCAAAGTGTACAGTGACTTTGCAAATTCAACTACATGTATCAATTTTTCTGCCAAGGATATGCTAAAAATAACATTGAAACATTCTGTTCTTACTAACATGTACTTTGCCAGATTAAAAAATATATAGTACTGAAATAACACATTAGCTGTACCCTTTGGAGGGTTTCTGCATTTATAAATTGAATGGCCAGTTTCAGCAGCTTGGCATGAAACAAGACATCCTTCCATACCAACAAAGTTAGCCTTGACTCCACCTTGTAATTAAAAGATTTTTTTCTGTATATGTATACTTTTTATTGCTATCCAAGCATAGTTGTCACCAATTTTCTCATTGCAGTGATGTGAAGTCTTCCTATCCATTACCATGATATGTGTTTCCACTAATTTCTTTCTTCTTTAATTTATTTTTTCAGTTTCTTATAATTTTCCATGCATGTCTTTTACATTCTTGGTTAAGTTTATTCCTAGGTAGTTTTTTTCCTTTTTGAAACAATTGTGAATGGTATTGTTTTCTTAATTTCCCTTTCCATTAGTTTGTTATTATCATATAAAAATGCAACTGATTTTTGGATATTGATTTTGTATCTTGCTAATATGCTGAATTCATGTATCAGTTCTAGTAGTTCCTTGGCAGAATCTTTGGGGTTCTTAGTGTACCGTATCGTGCCATCTGCAAATAGTCAATTTTTCCTCTTCCTTTTCCAGTGTGGACACCTTTTATTTCTTCTTGTTGTCTGACTGGAAGTACTGGGGCAGACTTCCAGTACTATGTTGAAAAAGAGGTGAAAGCAAACATCCCTGCCTTATTCCTAACCTTAAGGGGAACACTTGTAATTTTGGCTCATTGAGCATGATGCTGGCAGTGGATTTGTTATATATGACCTTTATTATGTTGGGCTATGTTCCCTCTATTCTGACCTTGCTGAGAGTTTTGATCATATATCCATGCTGGATTTTATCAAAAGCCTTTTCTGCTTCTATTGATATGATCATGTGGTTTTTATCCTTTATTTTGTTTATGTGGAGAATTCCATTTATTGATTTGCATATGTTGTACCACCCTGGCATTCCTGGAATAAATCCAATGGGATCATGGTGTATGATCTTTTTCATGCATTACTGTAGTTGGTTTGCTAATATTTTGTTGAGGATTTATTATCTACGTTTATCAGAGATATTGGCCTAAAATTTCCTTTCCTTGTAGTGTCATTATCTGGTTTTAGAATTATGATAATCCTGGCCTTGTAAAATGAGTTTGGTAGCCTTCTGCCCTTTAGAATTTTGTGAAGTAGTTTGAGAAGGAGAGGTGTTAGTTCTTCTAAGAATGTTTGGTAAAACTTACCTGTGAAGCCATCTGGTCCAGGGCTTCTGTTTCTTGGTAGTGTTTTGATTACCACTCCAGTTTCCTTAGGTGTAAACTGTCTATGTAGATTCTCTGATTCTTACCTATTTCTTTGTGGAGCATTTTATGCCTCTAGGAATTTTCCATTTTGTCCATGTTGTCCAGTTTGTTTGCATATGATTGTTCATAATATTTTCTTACAATCCTTTTTATTTCTTAGGTGTGACTTGGCATTTCTAATATTTCACTTCTGATTTTATTTGGGACTTTTCTCTTTTTATCTTGAGTAGTCTAGTTCAAGGTTTGTCAGTCATGTTTATCTTTTCCACGAACCAGTTCTCGCATTCATTGTTCTTTTGTATCAATGTTTTAGACCCTGTTACAGTTATTTCTGCTCTGTCTTTATTACTTCCTTCCTTCTACTCACTTTGGCCTTTGTTTGCTTTTCTTTCTGAAGTACCTTTAAGTGTGAAATTAGATTGTTTTTGTAAGCTTCTTTTTTTCCCCTTTTTCTTCCTTCCTTTTTGGCAATAGCCCTGTAATTTATGAATTCCCCTCTTAGGATTGCTTTCCCAGTGTCCCACTAATTTGGGTTTTTTTGTTCCCATTTAAATTTGTTTCAAGGTATCTTTTGGTTTCTTCCTTGATTTCATTGTTGTCCCTTTCATTGTTTAATCACATGCTATTTAGCTTCCATGTGTTTGGATGTTTTTCAGTGTTCTTGCAATTGTTTTCTAGTTTGAATTGTGGTCAGAGAAGATGAATGATATGATTTAAGTGTTCTTAAATTTATTGAACCTGGTTTTGTGTCTCAACATGTGATCTACCTTAGAAAATGTTCCATGTGCACTTGAAAAGTATGTATATTGTGCTGTTTTGGAGTGAAATGCTCTGAAGATATCAATTAAATCCATGTGATCTACTGTGTCATTTAAGGCCACTGCCTCCTTGATTTTCTGCCTGGAAGATCTATTCATTGGGGTCAGTGGGGTGTCAAAATCCCCAGCTATGACACTATTTCTGTCAAAATCTCCTTTTATGTCCACCAAGATTTGCTTTACATATTTAGGTGCTCCTATGTTGGGTGCATAAAAGTTTACTAGGATTGTATCTTCTTGTTTCATTGTTCCCTTTATCATTACATAGTGCCCTTCTTTGTCTCTTACTCTAATCTTGGATTTAAAGGCCATTGTGTTGGTTGTACGTACTGTTATGCCAGCTTTTTTTCTTTTCCATTTCCATTAAATATATTTGTTCAACCCTTTATTTTTAATTAGTGTGTATCTTTTGATCTGAGATGGGTCTCTTGGACTCAGCATATATATGGGTCTTCTCATTCATTCAGTTACCTGATATCTTTTGGTTGGAACATTTAAGCCATTTACATTTAGGAAGATTACTGATAGACACATGTGTAGTACCATTTAATTGTTAGACTGTTTTTTTTTCCCCCAGTTTTATTTTCTTTCTCTTTTTCTTCTCCCTCTTAAAGCAAGTCCTTTAACACTTGTTGCAGTAGTGGTTTGTTGTTAATAAAGCCTCTAGTTTTTCTTGTCTGGGAAGTTGTTTATTTTTCCTTCAATTTTAAATGATGACCTCAATGGGTAAAGTAGTCTTGGTGGTTGGTCCCTGCTTTTCATCACCTTGAATATTTCATGCCATTACTTTCTGGCCTGAAATGTTTTTGTTGAGTAATCTGATACCAGTGTAATTGGCACTCCCTTTTGGTTAACTCCCTACTTTTCTATATTGTCTTTTGGGGTTCCCTCTTTATCTTTAAGCCTTGTCATTTTAATTATGTTGTGTCTTGGTGTAGGCTTCTTTGAGTCCAACTTCTTTGGGATTCTATGAGGTTCCTTGACTTGTGTGAATTTTCCTTTCACTATATTAAGTTTTCAGTTATTATTACTTCAAACAGTTCTTGGTATCTTGCTCACTCTCTTCTCCTTCTAGCATTCCCATGAGGTTGATGTGATATTACGTGTTGTTCAAAATGTTTCTTAAGCTCTCCTCATTTCTAAAAATTCTTTTTTTTTTTTGCTGCCCTGCATGTGTGCTTTTTCTATTGTGTCTTCGAAAACACTGATTCTATTTTCTGCTTCATGTAACCTACTGTTTATTCCTTCCAGTTTATTATTTATCTCAGACATTGCATTCTTTATATCTTCTTTTTAAAAAGGTTTTATTTATTTATTTTTAGAGAGAGGGGAAGAGAGAGAGAGAAACATCAATGTGTAGTTGCTTCTCACACATCCCCTACTGGGGATGCAGGCACGTGATGTGATAGGGAATCAAACCAGCAACCCTTTGGTTGGCAGGCCCACACTCAATCCACTGAGCTATACCAGAAAGGGCTGCATTCTTTATTCCTGACTGATCCTTTTTTATCGTATCTATGTCTTGTTTTCATGATAATAAGTATCTTTATAGTCATTATTCTAAACTCTGTCTTTGATAAACTACTTGCCCACATTTCATCCAATTTTTCTTGAGAATTTTCTTGTTCTTTGACTAGGCTCTGTTTTTTTGTCTTCCCATTTTGGCCACTTCTATAGGTGTTTTCTGCCTTAGATTTTTGAACTAATCTGTCCTTAATGGGATTGGCTTGTTATCCAATCAAGCTGTAATTGCAGTCAGGTTTAAGCAACAAAGTGTGGGGCAGACTAATTCCTGTGGGTAGGGCTACTGCTTCCCCTCTGGCTGATGCCACATGGACAAAACTGCTTTGCCTGAGAAAGATGGCTTCTACTGTATGGGGGATGACCCAGCATAGGGATTATGGTAGCCATTCCATCAGTTCTCCCCAGAGGCACCAGCCCCAGACTCTCCTCAAGGATGCTAGTCCACTCTGCCAGAGCCCAGGGTAAGTGGAAGGAAATTAACTTGTGTTTGATGGCCCCTTAAGAGGCTCCCTGCATCTCTAGCCATCTATCCCTGGCAGAGAGAAACTTAGCTGTTTTTCACAGCTGAATGTTGTCTAGGTTTCTTCCCACCACTGGAGCTTTAGGCTGGGATCCAAGCTTGGGGGTTAGACTGCACACTTCTCAGGAAGAACTCCCTGGCCACTGAAATATCCCTCCAGAACTTCATTGCCGCCTCTGGGAGCCCAGACAGCCCTCTTGCATCTCCTCTGCACGTCCTACCAGTTACTTTGTCCTGAAGTCATTTCTTCTGTCTCTCTATGGTTATAAGGGTTCTCAGAAGCTAGTGTTCATTTGGTGCTGAGCTGTGTTTTGAAAATCCTATCTTGTGGTCCATAATTGCCTCTGTTGATAATTTTTTTTGCATAAAGCAAAAGCTGAAAGAATGATTAGTTAAAAAATATTTCATGATGGTAAAATACACATAGTGTAAAATTTACTGTTTTAAACATTTTAAGGCACAACTCAGTAGTATTAAATACTTTCACATTATTGTGCAATCATCATTATACTTCATCATTTTGCCATTCCCATCAATAGTGCATCGGCATGCTGACCTGCCCACAGTTTTACCCACACTTGTTATATTATGGTTCTTGCTAATAGGTATTTTAGTGGGTATGAGATGGAATCTTGTTGTATTTTTATTTTTTTCTGCTTGAAGTATAATTGACTTACAATATTCTATTATTTTGAAGTGGAGAACATAGTGACTCATATTTATATGAATGGCAAGATGTTCACCTTGACAGGTCTAGTTAGCCTCTGGCACTCTAGAAGTGATCACAACATTATTGACCAAATTCTCTATGCTGTTTGGCACATTCCACAGACATATTTATTGTATAAGTGGATGTTTGCCCCTTTTAATCCCTTTCACCTATTTTTACCATCATTCCATTCACAAATTTCTGGAATCTAACAATTGTTTTTTTTTATCTGTAAGTCTTTTTTTTTATTTTGTTTTGTTTATTTTCCTAGCTTTTAGATTCTACATACATTAACATTATGCAGTATTTGTTCATGTCCACAGGTGTGCTGATGGGTATAGATGACTAGGAGAGCAAGGGTGACATCACCAACAACACCAAGATTTTAGACCTAACCATAGAAAAGATGGAGTTGTCTTTGGCTAAAAAGGCAGAATCTGAGAGGATCAGGTTGAGAGTTTGGGAAAATAAAGATCTTGGTTGTGTAGATGTTACATTAGAGGTACCCTAATATGATTAAAATAGTTACCCCAAAATGGCTTCACTCATTTGGTATCAAACTCATTGGAAAAAAGAAAAAAAGCTGAGATGCTGAGCACAACAATTCCCAAAATGTCTAAAAACAAATTCAGTGTGCGCGTTCTGTAAGTTGTAAGTGGTTTTATGAGATGTGTGATGTGCCTCTCCCAGGACTCAGGGCCTTGGAGATGGTGGGTAGTAGGATGTTGCTACAGAGGCTGCAGAGGAGCTGTGGCCAGAGGCCAGTTCAGTGTGTCTATTTCCCAGGAAGTAGCAGTTGATTTTTACTGAGGTACATATTTGGCCCTATTTTGAAGATCATTCTGGAAGCTCCAACTTGAAACTGCTTCCAAATATAAGAGTAAAATATTAAGTTAAATAAATACTACTGTTCTTTCTCTATTGTTGTTCAATTACAGTTGTCACATTTTTTTCCTCATTACCCTCCCCTCACCCAGATCAGCCTGATGACCCACCTTCAGTACTCCCCCTAATTGTCTTTGTCCTTCGGTCCTTTGTACCTGTTCCTTGGTGACTCTTCCCCTTCTGTCACCTATCACTCTCTTCCCCACTCCCCTCTTGGTTATTCTCAGTTTGTTCTTTATTTCCATGTCTCTGGTTCTATTTTGGTCACTTATTTGTTTTCTTGATTAGGTTCCACTTATAGGTGAAATCATATGGTATTTGTCTTTCACCACCTGCTTTATTTCATTTAACATAATGCTCACCAGTACCACCCATGCTTTTGTTAAGGGTAGGAATTCAATGTTTCTTTCTGCTTGGTAGTATTCCATTGTGTAAATAAGTAATATGTTCTAAAAAAAAGGCAGACTATTTGTGAACTGGTGATGATACTGGTTCATAAACTGAGGATTATAATTTTTAATTTCTATGCTTCTGATATTAACCAAAAAATCCACAAAAACATACCATTGCCCATCTAATGTCTTTTGCCAAAAAGACCAAAAAGTGTGGTTTTTCAGATGAATCTGAATCACAGTGTTATACCCATAAGGAGGCATTTTTAATGTGATCACTTGCAACACCAATGAGATTTTGACTCCCACAGTGACTAGAACATGAAATTATTCTGTTGGATATCCACTCTGTGAGCAAAGCCAGTTCCCAGCCCCCTCCTGTTGGGTGTTCTTTCTTATATTGGTGACAACATTAGACTTTACCATGATGAGCCCTGTGTCTCCATGCTGTTCAATGTGATCACAGGAAGTTTGTGGCTTCCCTAGTTGGGCAACACTAAAGATGTTGACCCATACAAAAACAGCTCCCCAGATGGAATGACACTCATCTCTCAATAACATTCTTTGAGGTTCCTTAATATTTTTTTAAACATTTAGGCATTATGTAATTCAAGGTCTTCTCTCCTGGAGGATGAGGACTCAGCTGCTTTTTATTTTTATCATCAAGACACATACACTTGCATATCACACACACATTCTTCCCACACTGTGTCTCTATTATTTTTCTACAGACAAATGTTTAGTGCAGACAGTTTTCTGTCTGTTTAATAATATTCATATTTCAACAAAGTAACTGATTTTTTAAAAAATTTCAATCTCTGCAGTATATCAGTGATGGAGAACCATCCTTCTGTGAGATACAGATGTGGGAAAAGTGTGGTCCAGCTCATGAGACACCTCTAATGACAAAAATAGAGTGGAAAAGCAAAAAGCTCCTGCACATCCCTTCACAGTCCCTCTAGGTTTCCTTGCGTTGATATCACCCTCTGAAAGTCACATTGCAAACTGCACTCCCCAATGGGATCAAACTATCTTTTTTCAATCCATGGTAACTCTCTGAAGCAGAACCAGAAAAAAGAAGTACCAAATGAAAATGCTGGGCTCTTTGTTTAATACCTTTAAGAATTCTATGATGGCAGAGAGTAAAACTTCTACAAGCTGTTCTAAGTGACTTCACTGACTGCAACACTATAAGGCTTAACTTTTGCAGTACTAGAAATGGATGTGTTCAAGCACCAAGTTAATTCTATCCCAGAAGTGTCATAAAAAACCTACAGACCTATAATTAATGTCATCCTTAATGGTGAAATCTAGATGCCTTCACACTAAAGATGTCCAAAACCAGTTTAATAAATTCCTTAGACATGTTATCTTAAAGATAAAGATGCATTCTTGCTAATGTTGATACTATAGAGACAACAACCTCAGTGATGACAGTGACACCAGTGACAGGATCATCTCTAGTGATCAAAAGTTTAAGCAAAGCTTGAGCTGTAGTGATATTTATATCTGTGACCACTCAGGGATCTGCTACATCTATGAGACTTTCATGGCTCCAATAGTTTGGGACATGCTGCACTTACTCTCCAGAGTAACCAACAAGTGGCTGTGCTTGACCACTCCAGCACTGTGACCTGTCACATAGCTTTTATGTGTAGAATCACAGGCAGTCCACTGTGACTGGAGGAGAAAGGATCCATTCACTTTAAGTTTATCCTGGTTCACAATCTCACCCCCTCACATGCACACTCCATCAGCCACGTCCTTGGTTGTCCCCAGGCTCCTAGTCAAACTTTGTCCTTGACACACAAGCTTCCTGGAATATGGATAGCTTGTTGACTCAGTTGGGTGATGTCTTGAGGTTCAAGGGTGAAATTCAGCTTTTCACAGCCCCCCAGGCCATAGAATCACTGCAGTCCTGAGAGCTTGCTGTGAAAGCCACCTGCACACATCTCTACTGGACCAGAAGAAGAAATTGAACACTTCTGCTTTCTAATTTGGTTTTCACCCCAAAGGCTGCTCTGTGGTCCCCACATTCTTTAGTCGACTTCCCCACCCCTTTTGTAGTCTCACAACCCCGCACTTCAACTACCTTCCAAAACAAAATCCCAAAACTTCCTTTGCAGGTATTCAAGGTGTCCCCTCCCTACAACATTTTATTTTTCTCCACACTCCTAACACTCCACAGAATGCTCATTTTCATCTCCTACTTGTCCCACGTCTCCTACCAAATTGTACATCTAGTGTTTCATTTTGTCCGATTGTCAGGAAACTAATGTGAGTCTCCAAGACATTACTCTTTCCCCAACATCATGTCTCAACATTCAGACCCATCCAAACTTCGGAAAATAGTACCCCTACTTCAACGTACCATCTCCATATATCAGTCCCTCGCTCACATTTTAGCGTTATCCTAAGATTCCCTGAAGCCCTTCATTGTGGCACCCTGAAGTTGTCTTGAACTTATACTGCCTCACAACCTCAACATGCCAGGGTTTGCAATTCTCATCCTGACTATATGCAGAACTCATGCTCCTGCAGCCCCCCTCTATGAACACCTCTGCTTACCAACTATCCATCTTTGGTTGGATCTTCAATGATTTCAGCCAAGTAACCCAAGATGCCAGAAGAAGCATAAAAAAACAGCTAGAGAAGAAATTGATTTCTTATTACCAGGTTCTCATGCAACACTCTAAGGACAGGCATGTGGAGTGTGTGAAAACATCAAAGAATCAAAACACTGATCTCTGGCCTGAGCTCCCCATCATGGAGCATCCAAAATATGTTTTTTTGTAATTGTAGGACTGTTCATGGCTGCTGTGACAGGGATTGGCTTATTTACTAGAGTTGTTTAGTTCCATCACAGAATATTTCACAATTTGAGCATTTGTTGATTAAATGCAATTAGTTTTTTAAATTGTCTAACTTATCAACAAATTTATTTTAGAAGTTAAGGCCTTTTATTTAGAGTTTATTAACACAGAGGAGGGAGGTCAGTCATACTTCCCATCCAGCCGGAGGGGCACACTTTGAAAAAAAATCTAGAGGCTTGACCACTAAAGATAAACAAAATATGAAAGTTTCTAAATGCCTTAGTAGGATCCATGTGCTCCAAAAGGGGAAAATAAATGTCTCCTCACATCAGTTATCTAAGAAAATGATATCAGTGATGACAGTGACACCAGGGATAAAGTCAGCTCTAGTGATAGCAATTTTAGCAAAGCATAAGCGATGGTGATAACCACATCTGTGACCATTCAGGCATCTGCCACCTCTATGAGCCTACTATGGCTCCCATAGTCTGGGCCATGCTGGTCATATCCTCTAGACTGAAGAACAAGTTGTTGTCCTTGTACTTTTATTTCATCAATGACATAAGAATAGAAAGTAATTTCTGAAGCCTCTGGTGAGAACTACTTAGAAAATTACATGCAAATTTCTAGGATTTGTGGCAAGGATGTGCCTTTTACAAAAATAAAACCTCTTTTCAGGCTGGTTTCTGTGTCTCAGGAAAGATGGAGAGTCTGAATGGGGGAGGTAATGTGACCAGATAGCTAGAACTATTCATTATGACCTGGGATCTATCACATTCACTAACAGAACATCAGGTGGGCAGAGCGCATCCATCACAGATAAAAATAATATATGCTGGATTAGACAGGGACAGGAAGCCCAGATGATTGGCATCATCTACTGCAGCACTGTGATCTGTTACATAGCTCTTATTTGTAGAATCAGGGAAAGCTCACTTTGACTAGTCAACAAAGAAAAAACGCCACTCCAAATTCATCACAGCTCTCAATCTTCCTTCTTACACAGTCTTTTAGCTAGTCCCTTGCCTGTCCCCAGATTTCTAGTTAGCTTTACTCACTGACACACAAATTCCCTAAGAGCTGGATAACTTGTTGACTCAGCCTAGACCCACCTTGTGGTACAGGAATTAAATTTGACTTTTTACAGCATGCCCAGGCCCTGTGAAATTCATTTCTCCAGACCACACTTTGAGCACCAACTACAAACATCCCTCCTGTGCTGGACAGGAGACTGGACATCTCTGATCATGCATTTGTTCTTTTTACCCCCAAGATTGGCCTTTCTTCTTGCCTTCCACATGCCTCACCTCAACTGTTTTTCTAGTCTGGCTTATCTTCACTCAAAATTTCTTCCTTATACAAATATTTACAGTACCTCAGCTCACCTTCTGCATTTATTGTGTTTCCAATCTTAAAACCTGTCGTCACTTTCAAGACTACTACTCCACACCCACGGAATTCTCATCTATTTTTCTCCCTTTCCTTTATCCTAAGTCCTCTATCCCATGACTCCTGCTGCCCTGTACTCTCAGGGTATTCCTTTGTCCCATTGTCAGGGCACTTATCTGAGCACTTAAAAACTGTCTCACCCCTCACACTATTCAAGTCTGCAAGATTGGCACTTCTACTGTCCTGCACTTGCTCCAGTTACTCCTTCATCAACAAGTACTCAGCTGCTTATTCATATTTTTCAACCAGAAATTCACCCCTGAGAAGACCTCTTTTGCATAGCATCCTTTCATCCTGTTGAACCTATACAGTGCCAAATACCCCCAAACACTTCAGGCTTTACAATTTGTAATCCTGACTCTGAAGACCCCATCTACTATGTTCTCAATTTTTACCCACCTCCGCTTACCCACAATCTACTTCTAGCTGCACCTCCAAGGATTTAAGCCAAATGCCCCATAGGCAAAAACAAGCAAGAAAGAAACCGGGGGAAAAAAAGGAGAGATTTACTTCCCATTTCCTAGGTTCTGGTTCTCAACTATCCAAGGACAGACATGTGGTTTGTGAAACCAATGACGACAACAACAACAAAAAGAGTGAGGACACTCATGACTGGCCTAAACTCCAGGTGAGAGAGAGAGAGTGATCAAAACAGGGTCAAACACTTGGGACATGTGCATAGCTGACAAGACAGAGATATGCATGTTTACTATATTTGTAGAGTTTTGTGAGAGAATAGTGTTTAAAATCCCTGTAATCTTGCTTCTTGAAGGTGCAGTGAACATAGATGTCAAACAAGAACACTGTTGATGGTTACTCTGCTGTGCAGGTGTGTCTTTTACAGACTCTGCCTCTTCTAAGATTCTGTAATCAAGGCTTCTTTGAGAAAAACTTAGGCCACAGAAGAATGTGGGCAGTCAGGATATCTACTAATGTGGTTGCCATGTCAAAGGTGAAGGACAAAATGGAAATTGTTTATTTGGAAGACTGTAGCCAGATAAAGAAAATAATTGGAAGGTTGAAAAATATGGGAAGGATTGATACATTGAGCAAGATGATAGAATTAACTAATTGCAGGTAGGTGTTGCCCAAGTTTAACAGGAGTAAAACCAATTTAAAACTGGAAGAAAACTATTATTCAAGTCCATTCAATATGGCAGTGAGAATGAACTCAAAATTTCTGAAACAGAAACCTAGAAAGAATTTAAGAAGAGGAGGAATCATAGGCATCTGTGTTCGTTAACTGGCTTTACCCAAAAGACAAATAAAATTTCTCATGAAAACCTGACATGAGGTCATTTTACATCTTGGTTGTAAAGTTTCCCATAGAAGTTAGGCTTCTATGATTTTCAGAGACTTGGACATAGGGACAACAGCAGAATTAATTTCAGAAGGATGAACCTAAACCTTCTAGACAGATAGACTAGCAAGAAGCTTTGGAGGATACATGTGTGTATTTTGGAAGGGCAGAGCAAGAATCTGCAATTACAAATTGTATGTAATTTTCCAAAAAGAAAATGCTCTATAAAAGGAAGTCAGAGGCCTGTAGTCAGAAAGAACATGTAAAATCATTATTGAATCTGAGAGAATATTAAACCCTCTAGGTTCTAACAAAACTGCTTTTTACACAGTGCAGAAGAACACAACTAGATCTCTTTCAGACAAGACCCAGTTTGAATTACCATCAGTTCCTGTAATGTATGAAGAGTTGCACATTTAGAGCCTTTAATAATACAGGTTCAAAAATATGTGAGAGGCAAGTTCCGATCTTCCCGAAAGCTGTGTTTCTGAAGTTTTTCATAGAAACATTAAAATTTTTTCTATAGTGACTTTCCCTTTGATCAAATGTCATCTCAAAGAAAGAAGGGAATCTTTGATCCTAAAACATGGCAGGTGACACTGGATTTTCCCTGATTTGTTACTTAACTACACAAGAACTGACATTCATCCTATAGTCTACTCTGACAAAACTTTTTTTTATGCATATTTAGATGGGAGTTTTAACAGCCTATTGAGGGTAGGAAGAAGTACCCTCACATTTCACCTGCAGTCTCCCTAGCTTTGGGAAATTCCCTCCTCTCCTAAGAGATACCAAAATACAAATTGAGTTAATTTTAGCTTTTTAGAGGGTGAGGTCATTTCAAATTATGTGGCCATTGTTCTTAACTAGGACATTGGAGCCAAAGCCTTGGTTGTATTAAGAAAGTTTGTAATTATATTCTATTAAAAAAGAGGACAGAGTCATGGTGAACTCATGCAAACCATTCTGTTATTTTGAAAACAGAAATACTCACACAGACTAGAGAATTTGGAGGGGAATCAGATATTGAAACAAAGATCTAAAGAACACCATAGAGGTGTCCTTTATTCCATTTCCATTGTTTAAAACTGTGTCCAGGTGCCCTCCATGCATCCACAACTAGGAGGGTCTGAGCTCAGTTTCCTGTGAGCTTACCATGTGATTCTACCAGTCATCTCAAGACCACTGCTTTTCTGTAGAGGAACACAGTGTCATTTCCATGGTGAAGATCATCTTAGATGAACCAGAGGTGGAATCTGGTGTGGAATATGTCATGAGCTCAAACAATAATGACAATGTCAGCTCACAGTTTGGGGTATTTATTCACTCAGTGAAAGTCTTCCAAGGACTTTTCACCTCAACAACAACAAAAAATATTTAAATTGCAATAAAAAAATCTGAGTTTAATAACACAGAGGAGGGAGGTATGTCACTCACCTATTACATCTAATTTGAAGAAACTGATATGTGGAAACTTCACACTGGTAGTTCTCAACATTATTTGTTTGACAGGGTCTATGATGAAGATTCTGTTGTGCCAGTGTAATAAGATAATTTGGCTAGTGTTGTGATATTATTAAACTTTAGTCTTGGCAGAGCCACAGAGATGGGCGTAACTCTAAGTCATGATGTGATGTAGCCAGAGGGACTTTCTGAACCAGTGAGAGCAGCTTAGAGGCAGCTTGTGCATCATGGGGCCAGGTCTGTCTGGACTAGGTATGGAAGCTGAGAAATGTAGAAACTAGGAGAGTGTTAGCATGTGTAGCTAGTTGAGAAGGAGTCAGAATTGGGGTTATGGATGAGGATCATGCTAGGATATAAACAGACAGGTGGGCCAGCATGTATGATGGGGATAATCAGGGAGCTGGCAGGATCATTCGGGGGAAAAGAGGATGAAAAACTCTTGATAGCTGGTCCACTGATCATGTTGGAGGTCCAACATGGTTTTGGGTTAAGAACTGGGGATCTCAGTGACATACCTGATGGCTTTTGGAAACTGAGGGATACCTGCCCAACCGAGCATGGATTATGGAGAGGAACCAGGAGAAGTCAGCTGCAGATTTCAGTTTTGCTTTGTTTTTCCTTCTGGAAGGCAGTTCTGACTGGCCTGCTCTGAGACTGCCCTGACTAGACAAACGGAGGATGGGAGAATGGTGTGTTTGTGGTTCTCTCTTTGTTTTCTGAATGGAGTGAGATTTAATGGCAGAATTCTGCCATTATTCTAAACCTGTATGTCTTTTAATTAAATAATTCTTTTCATTTTTACCATACTGTGGCATTGGGAGCCATAATCCTGAATACAGTAGTGAAAAGAACCTACAGTAACAAAAGAACCTGTGGGGAGTAATTTCTGTAACAGTAATTTCAGGACAGACTAATTCTATCCCTGAGTGACAGACTCATGCCAATGAATGATTACTGTGTGAAGATTACATTTGTGTCACAGGCCATTACCATGACATTCGTATATTCTGTGACTGTAGTGTTGCTGCCTTGGAGGATGGTCATTTTCTTGGGCTCTATAGAGAAACATATGATGTGATTTGATGAGAGTGGACTTGGGACCTGGGGCCATGCTGCTTCCTAAGAGATCTCAGCCACTCATAGTATGTATTGGGCTCTGTAAAGTTCACCAGGGGATGGTCCTGGCCTGTGCAGGATGACCATTGTCATCACTGAGATGACAATGTATAATAAGTGGACAGCACCTTCTCTCTGATGGCAGATTACTCCAGAGTGACCTCTGACTTGTTCCTGTGAACATCTCTGTAGTACTAGCACAGGAAACCACTTCCTAGTCCATGTGTCATCCTCTAGCCATATTATCCACTAAATTATTTTTCTCATAAGCTTTTACTGATTCTTTCCTAGAAGTTTTTTAGACTTCAAAAATGTTCAGGTCACACTCCTCATGTAAAATTCCATAAATGTCAAAAAAAGCAGGCTTACCACCACTATATGTCTCTGGGGCAAATAAAACTTTACCGTAATTAAAAAGACATTTACCTCTAATGAAATAATTTATGAGGAAAGCAAGATGGACCAACCCAATATTCATAATCTTTGATTTTGAGAAGTTTCATCTAAACAATTTCTGAATTCTATGAGACTTTACTTTCTTGGACTATGGACAGAATAGCACCATTAGGTAAAATCTCTACAGAGAAGTGGGTATGGTTTTGGTAAAAAACAAGGACTGTAGACATAGAAGGAAATCACTGTATATGTTAAATGTCATGCTTGAGAGCCTACAGCTAGCACAATACTGTTAGGAGAAACACCAAAAATGTTACTAAGATTGTTGAGGAAATATAACTCACACGCGGGAGAGATGGCGAAGCACGATCCTTTATTATGCACGTGGGCTCAGAAGAGAAGGACTCCAAATTCTGAGCCCTGAACTGGGCCCTGAACCTTCTGGGGTTTAAGTAGCCCTGGACCTCCTGCCTACATGGCAAAGCAAGATTACAGAAGCCCAATGAGGAAGTTAGGTTTCGCTACCTTATTTAACGAAAATGGAGAACAAAGCACAGGAGTCTAATATAGAAGTTACAAAGTACAGAAGCTTAACATGGGGTTGCCTGTCACATTCCCCCCTTTGATGCTAAACAGCACTGGTGTCTGTTCTAGCATCAATGTCACAGTCTGCATATTCACCCTCCATCTGAGTTGGCTGTAATGTCCGGTAGTGGTGTCTGTGGAGAGAAAGGGTTTTGGCGGTAGCCCTTCAGGTTACTGTGGCTTCTATTTGTTGCACTACCGTGCGTAGCAAGCAGGGCCCTATGGTTAGTGCGAGGAAAAGTATGAAAATGGGGCCTAAGATAGGGGCTAACATAGGGAGTAGAACCAATTGCCACCAGGAGTGGTCTTCAGTGGGGGAGCTGATGCTCCCTAATCTCCGGTGAATGTCTTTTAGTTTACTGATGTTTTCTTCTACTATTCCATTTTCATTAACATAGTAGCAGCATTCTTCCTGAAGGAAAAGGCAGATTCCCCCCTTTTTGTTGGTGAGTAAGTCTAATGCCTGCCAGTTCTGTTGGGCCACCCGAGCTAGGGAAGTTATCTATCTCTGCAGTGAAGCCATGGATAGCGCAGAGGTGTCCATGGCCTGGTTTAACTCTTCCCAGAGCTCCTTGGTGGATTGGAGGCTGACTGCTAGACCTGTACTCCCCAGTCCTGTCCCGATGACTGAAGTGGGGAAGCTTATCCCGACTAATATGGGGAGGAAAACTGCTCGCTTATGATATTCTCGGGCAAGCAGGGTACTTAACTCACCCAGCCGGTACAAGACGAACTGGGGAGCTAAGACCATGGGATAGCAAGGGGCTGGGATACTTTGGTTTACCGACTGGTAGAGAGTCTCATTACACCAAAAGAAAGTTCCCAGTGGACTGGTGATGGATCCGGAGGATGGTAGTGTCTGATTGCAGGAACCGGGTAGTCGGTAGCACTCCAGCGCTCCAGCGGTCAGATCCTGGAATAAGGGAATACCGAAAAGGGTGCTGGGGTCTGGGTTTGGGAAACAGTGAAGGGTTGTTGAAGTGGAATCATAGTCAGTGGTGGCCTGTTAAGATATACACATAAGAAACAGTTATTGTAATTACCTGGACTGGTTAGATTAAGTAGCTGCACTCCTTGCTGTATTAGTTTTATCCAATAAAAAGGCCCTACTGGCTCTTGATTATCTAATTTCTTAGATAAAGCTTTTTCTTGTTCTTCTGTGACCGAATGGATACGGTAGATAGCATTTAGACTGGGGTCCTGCATTTCTTGGGCTTTGTATATAAATATGTATTTGACTGGCCCTGGATGCCACATATTAACATAGATTTTTCCTTGGACACCAGTTTCCCAATCTCTGCTATCAGGGTCTAGTATGGGAATTTTTAGCTCTTTTCCCATCTTAGCAGAGTGGTGGCAACATTGCCCATAAGGGCATCCACCATAAACCTCAGGTTTCCAGTCGCAACCTTTACAGAAAGAATAAAGGCGCTGATCTCTGGTCAAGCATACTGTGGGGTGCACTGTTCGCTCCCACCCTTCGAGGCTTTTGAGCCTGGAGGTGGGAATGGTGAGGGTCATTTGGTGACAAGTCATGATGCCTACAGTGTGTGTTATTATATTATCGTCTCTGGTATAGGTCTCTCTCTGGCATAAAACTTCCACACATAAGGCTGCTCTAAGGCTGTCCCTGTGGCAATCCATTAGCACAGTAGTATCCATCTCATGATGCTACTCTCTGACTTTCCAAGTGTCCTGGGCTCCTGAAGCCTTTGGTCACCACTGCAGCTTTAAGGTAGGAATTCGCTGCTCAGTGGCTCCCTCTTCTGGTCCCTCTGGCTCCATGGCTGCTTTCACTCAGGAGTGGTGTATCCACGGTGTGATACCTGCAACTTTTAGGGCAGTGGGGGTGGTTAAGAGTACTAAGTGGGGGCCTGTCCATACAGGCTGGAGAGGCTCCTTTTTCCAGTCTTTTACCCATACATATTGCCCTGGACAGTGTGGGTGTGCTGGCCCCCCTCAGGTTTTAGGTTCAAACCCTAATTGGGCTCCTCCTATCTGATCTAATGCCTTCCCCAGCTGTTCTAGGTATCTTCTTTGTCCTATCTCTCCTTTTACTGGCAAATTGCTGGGTCCCGTTTTTCTTGCTATTGGGGTGGGCCTTCCATATACTGATTCATAGCGGGTATACACTGCCTGATTTGGGGTATTTCTTATTCGGAGTAAGGCTATCGGCAACAAGTCTGTCCAGGGTAATCTGGTTTCTTGGCAGAATTTTGCCAGGGTTTCTTTCAGTGTTCTATTCATTCTTTCTACCTTCCCTGAGCTTTGGGGCCGGTATGCGGTGTGCAACTTCCACTTTATGTTCAACAGTCTTGCTAAATCCTGCACCACCTGGGAAATGAAAGCTGGTGTGTTGTCACTCCCTATGCTCAGGGGTAGCCCGTGTTGAGGAATTATTTCTCTTAGTAGAACTTTGGCTACTTCCCTGGCCTTTTCAGTCCTGGTGGGGAAAGCCTCGACCCAACCTGAGAAGGTACATATGAGGACAAGCAGGTACTTATATCCCTGGCTTGGTTTGATTTCATTGAAATTCACCTGCAGGTCTTCCAAAGGTTGGGTCCCCCGGTGCTGTTTTCCCGGTGGGACCCGATTATCTCCTGCTGCGTTGTTCTTGGCGCAAGTTACATATCTAGCTGCAATGCTGGCACATAGTGCGGTGAGGTTGGGTATGTAGAGGTATCTTCGAAGCAGGTTTTCTAGGGCTATTTTCCATAGATGGGTCAGGGTATGACAATTCTGGACCACCTGGGCCGTCTGACCCTTGGGACCGTAAACTCATCCCTCAGGGAGCCTCCACAGGCCCTCTGATGTTCTGGATGCTTGATTCTGCCTGGCCTATTGTTTTTCGGCTGGTTGGTGGTCTTGGGTGCTCAAAGGGGAGCTGATCAATGGGCTCACTATTACCTTTGGAGAGTCCTGTTTCTTAGCAGCAGCTTTTGCAGCTTGATCCGTGAGTTGGTTCCCCATGGCGTCCTCTGCATCGCCCTTAGTGTGCCCCTGGCAGTGCATTACTGCTACCTGAGCTGGACTCCATACGGCTTCTAGGAGTCGGAGAATTTCAGTTTTGTTCTTAATTCATTTTCCTTCAGCAGTCAGTAGTTCTCTTTCTCTATATATGGCTCCATGCACGTGGAGGGTGGCAAAAGCATACTTGGAGCCAGTGTATATGTTGACCCTTTTCCCCCTGCTCAGTTCCATGGCTCGAATGAGGGCATAAGATTCTGCCCTTTCAGCTGACCACCTGGAGGGCAGGGGCTCTGCTTCGAGGACTTGGTCTTTCGTAGTTACCACGTACCCGGCAATCCGCTCTCCCTTCTCAGTTATAGTACTGCTCCTGTCAGTGTGCAGGTTGAGGTCCCTCCAAGTCAATGGCTGGTCTCTCAAATCTGGCCGGCTGGCATATACTTGATCTATGATCTCCTCACAGTTATGGTCGCGTCCCCCAGTTTCTGCAGGTAAGAAAGTGGCTGGATTGATCTTTCACACCGTCTTCAGATGTACTCGGGGGTTTTCCTGCAGCACCCCCTGGTACTGGGTAAGCTGTGGGTTGGACAGCCACCGATGTCCCTGCCCTTCAAGGAGGCTGTGCACAGCGTGAGGCACATATAAGCTAATATTCTGCCCTAAGATGAGTTTGTCAGCTTCTTGGAGGAGGGAAACAGCGGCTGCTATGGCCCGTAAGCAGGGAGACCATCCAGCTGCCACATTATCCAGTTTCTTGGAGAGGTAGGCTACTGGGTGTTGCCATGGTCTGACTTCCTGAGTCAGGACCCCTAAGGATATTTTCTCCTTTTCATGGACATAGAGGGAGAATGGCTTATCGGGATTGGGTAAGCCAAGCGCCCGGGGCGCTGACCAGGAGCTCTTTTATCCTCTCAAAAGCACCCTGTTGCTCCATTCCCCAGTTAAATGGAGCAGTCTCTGCCCCTTTGAGGGCTTGATATAGTGGTTTTGCTATTTCTGCATACCCTGGGATCCATATTCAGCAAAACCCAGCTGCCTGTAAGAATTCCCGGAGCTGTCTTCTAGTCGTTGGGCTGGATTGCTGATTGATCACAGCCCTTCTTTCAGTTCCCCAGGTCCTCTGCCCCTGGCTTATTCAGAAACCCAGGTACAGAACTTCCTTTTGGCAAATTTGGGCCTTCCCTTTGGACACCCGGTAGCCTTTGGATGCATCCCTTCCAGGCACTCATAGCTCCCTGGCCCTGCCAACAGCAAATCGTCCACATACTGGAGAAAAACAAGGCCAGGATGCTGCTCTGAGAATGGTTTCAGGTCCCATGGGGCTAATGCTTCACTGAATATAGTGGGGGAGTTCTTGAACCCCTGAGGCAGCCAGGTCCAGGTCAGTTGGGTCTTGGAGCCAGTGTGGGGGTTTTCCCATTCAAATGCAAATATTGGCTGACTTACAGGGGCCAGAGGTATGCAAAAGAAAGTGTCCTTTAAGTCTAGGCAGGTGAAATACAAGGCATTTGGGGGCAGTTGGCTTAATAGCATTATAGGGGTTAGGCACCGTAGGGTGCAGAGTCAGAGTGACCTCATTAACGGCCCTGAGGTCTTGTACTGGGTGATACCCAGACCCGTCTGGCTTTTTCACAGGTAGGAGTGGCATGTTCCATTGGGACTGGCAGGGAACCAGTATTCCTTCAGACAGGTAATTAATTATTACCCCTGATATGCCTAGCTGGGCTTCTTTGGATATGTGGTATTGCCTGAGGCAGCAGGGCTGTGCCCCTGGTTTCAAGTCTATGATCACCGGGGTTCGACCGGTGGCAAGTCCTGGTGGGTTTCCCTCTGCCCATACATTGGGAAATTCTTCTATGAGGGAATCTTGGCTGCCTAGGCCTCCACCTTCTTCATGGTTCCGGTATTCTTCCTCCCGGAGTATGACGACAGCCACTAAACTTGAGCTGCCTAATTCCAGTGTGGTTTGTCCAGAGGGGTGAAAGACTACCTGGGCCAAAAGCTTACTCAACAAATCTCTACCTAGGAGGGGTACAGGGCATTCAGGTAGGTAGAGGAATTCACAGTGGACCTGGTGTGCTCCCAGCTCGATTGTCCAGGCCTGGCAAAATTTCTTTGGCTTGCTGGGTTGCCCTGTGGCTCCTACGATAGAAACTTCTCGGCCCAATGGTGGAGCCACAGGGGTAGTAACTACCGAATGCTCAGCTCCGGTATCTATCATGAAAGTCAGTAGTTGGGCCCCTACTCTGGCTCAGATCATGGGCTCATGGGGGCCGAGTTTCATTGAGCCCAGTCCTACTCATTCAGTATCCAAACCTGCCAAACTGAGGATCCCAGGTGCTGGGGGAAACATCGGGTCTTCCTTTCACTTTTGGTTCAGGCAGTCCCATTTGTAGTGGCCTCTCTCCTTACAATAGGCACACTGGTCTTTGTTTACTTTAAAATGGCCTTTCTGCCCTTTCTTTTGTGGGCCAAGGCGGCTGCTAATAGTGCTGCCTTCTTTTTCTGTTTTTCTAAGGCTGCTGTCTAAGCTGCCTCTTCTCTATTGTTGTAGACCTTATTTGCTACTTCTATTTACTGACTGATGTTCACGCTGGCAAAACCCTCTAGTTTCTGCAGCTTTTTGTGGATATCGGGTGCTGACTGAGTCATGAAGGCCATATTAACCATCCACTGGCTATCTGGACTCTCAGGATCAAAAGGGGTATATATTCTGTATACTTCAGTTAGTTGCTCTAGGAAGTTCCCTGGGCACTCGTCTGCCCGCTGCATTATCCTGGAGATTTTTGCCATGTTGGTAGGCTTCCTAGCTCTCTGGCCTTGGCCCCTTGTAGAATGACCTCCCAATATCGGTCAAGAACTGCTCTCCCCTACTCTGTATTGTGGTCCCAGTCTGGCTGAGCCTCTGGGGCTGCCACTCAGGCATACTACAAGGGATTGAGGGTGCCTGCCAGGGCACGGGTTTCAAGATATCGATGGGCCTCTTGCAAGATCTTGTGCCTCTCCTCCGTGTTGAATAGCATTAACAGGAGTTGGCGACAATCATACCAGGTGGGTCCGTGGGTCTGCATTATAGGTTCCATTAAATCAATCAAAGCCTGTGGCTTTTCCGAATATGAGGGTGTGTGGTGTTTTCAATTAAGGAGATCAATGTGAGAGAATATAGCGGTCCCACCCATCCCGGCCATCCCGCGGTATTCATCTCGGCTGTGGCTGTTCATTAAACAAACATAATTCACAGAATCTACCATGAATCTGTGGGGATACAGAGAACATGGCTAACCCTCTCGTGGGGAGAGCCCATGTCTAACCCTCTCATGGGGAGAGACCTGTTCCTTTGTCCCAGTGTGTTTTTATTGAGAAAATAGACAGTTTGTGGATTCACAGTCTGGCAGAAGGGATCAAAGGGAACAGGTAACTTACAAAGATGCTAACTGAGTCCCTGTTGTGATTCCAGGCAGAGATTGGGGTTTTATCATATGAAAAGGACTATATGGCTCAAAGGCCTAGTTTTGGTTTCCTGTCTGTGCTTTTAAATTCTAAGTTAATAACATCCTCCAGGAAACAGATCTCACAGGATCTTGCATATTCTATGTCCCAGGCCTGATTACCTTGGGGGTCCACTGTCTCCGGTCTGAGCTGCCCCTTTGGCGATTTGCTTAGCCCTGAGAAGGGCAGGAGACAGGGGCAGCCAGGACACTAGAATTTCTTACATCTAAGTACAAAGACTCAGGCTCAGAGGGGGCAGAGGTTGATGATGATCACCCCTTCCTTTCCACAGCCCCTCCATTTCCACAGCCTCGTGAGTCTTATTCCAGAGGTCTTTATGTGATCAGTCCCTGTCTTAGGTCACCCCTTCATTAAGGAGTCTTACCCGTCATTGGTAAACTGATCAAGCATTTAAAGGCCAGGCACAGAACAGGTAGCGTTCATGCCAGGGGAATAAGTGTTTGTCTCCTTAGTGGCTCCTGGTCTGGAGGTCTCTCACTCAGCCTAAGTAACAGAGGGTCACAGCTTCCTGAGACCAGGCAGGGTGGCCCTCAACAGATCAGTGCTAGTAAATGGCTGGCAATAGAAAACCACAGGTCCCAGCTTGAGTGTCCCATCATCCGCTACCTGCGAGGGCCCTTGAGCCTCCCTCAGGGGCATCTGGAGGACCTTATGATGTCTTAGTCGGGTCACAATTGGTGATGGTGCAGTCTCCAGGAGCCTCCATGGGGCCTCCTCTGGTGGGGGCAAGACTGATGGGGGAGAAGTGTCTGGGCCCTGAGAAGTGGTGGTGCAGTGGGGAGCCCCACATACAGTGGCAGGGAAGTGGGTTGGTTATCCTCAGGGTGCCTCTGGTGGATTGGATGCTTTGGGCCTCTAGCCACCAGGATCTGAGTTTGGGGTATATTCAGCCCCCCACAGCATGATCCGGACTTCTTCTTTTGCCCTGAGGTGCCTAGACACTTCAGGGCTACTCTAGCACACTGCTGGAGCCACCTTGGCATGTCTTGGGCCAACTCCTGCTATCTATCTATGTAGACATATTGGTCCAGGTGTCCTGGGCTCCTGGTGACTACCAGGTGAACTGCTCTAATTATGCTTAGATTCAGGGTGCCTTCAGGGGGCCAACCTACCCCAAAGGTCATTCCAAAGTACAGAAAGTCTCCAGTTGTCCCGGGTTCATCAAGGGGTCTTGTCCCCGAAACTGGTCAAAATTCTGGAGCATACAGTCTAGGACAGTTGACGGTCTGCCTCCCATGTCTCCCTCCCTTACAGCACAGACAAAGAAAGGAAAAAAGGGATCTTTCACATGCCTGCCTGGCCTGTCCTCTTGCAAGAGAATTAGGTTGGTCTTAGCTAAAGTCTGCCCATGTGTAGTCATTCGGGTTAGTTCCCCAGCACAGGTGAGGGCCCAGTCAGACTCCATGGGCCTAATTCAGCTCGTGGAGTCACAGACACATTCACACTCACACTCTCAGTCACACAGAGTTTATAACTTTTCCTACCCCTAGCTGGAGTCCGTTGCTCTGAGCCCTATCTTCACTTGGCCCAGCCTCCCGAGTTTCGTTTGAGAGGTGATCAACCTCTCCCTGTTCTTGAATCCATCCCGGGGCACTTACCAATCTGGAACCTCCTACAGTTCGTGGTCCATCTCTCCCCTTCTGCCCAGGTCTTAGAGTGGCTGAGGATGTGACACAGGAGCCTCTGCCCTGGGAATCCTGAAATAACTGGGGCACGTGCTCTTTCCCCTGTGACAAGGCCTCCCTGCCGAGCCCCTGGTTGTCCTCACTGGAGGCAAAATTCCTGCTTCGTGTGAGTCGTTTCCCAGTCAGGGAACCAAAATGTTGTGGAAAAATAATTGACACACAGGAGAGATGGCGGAGCATGATCCTTTATTACACGTGTGGGCTCAGAGGAGAGGGACTCCAAATTCTGAGCCCTGAACTCTGACCTTCCAGGGTTTAAGTAGCCCCAGACCTCCTGCCTACATGGCAAAGCAAGTTACAGAAGTCCAATGTGGAAGTTAGGTCTTGCTACCTTATTTGGTGAAAACAAAGAACAAAGCACAGGAGTCTAATATGGAGGTTACAAAGTACAGAAGTTTAACACGGGGTTGCCTGTCACAAGATCATGAACCATATAAAAATTTGCTTCTCTCCCCACTTATTCATCATTGTACTAGAAGTTTGGCTGAACCAATTAGCCGGGAAGATAAAATAAAGGTATCAAGATGGGAAAAGAAAAAGAAAATGATCTCTTTTATCAGACAAAATAATGTTACATGTAGAAAACACTAAAGATTTCATCTCCCTTCCAAAAAAAATGTTAAAACTAATAAATTCAGTGCAGTTGCAGGAGAAAAAAACAGCCTCATTTCATTTCTTTGCATCAACAATAAATATCTCAAAATTCAATTAAGAGGACAGTTCCATTTACAATACCACAGGTAAGACTAGAATACTTTGAAATAAGTTTAACCAAGGAGGTGGAAGATGTGTACACTGGAAACTACCAAAGATTTCTAAAGGAATGGAGTACTATGCAGCAGAAAGAAGGAGGAGCCCTTACCCTTCATGACAGCATGAATGGAACTGGATAGCATTGTGCTATGTGAAATAAGCTGAGCTGTGAAAGGCCAATACCATATTATGTCACCTATAAGTGGAAGCTAATCAACAAAACAAACAAGTGAACAAAATATAACCAGAACACTGAAATAAAGAGCAAACTGACAGAAACAAGAGGGTAGGGGCGAATGGGATAACAGGGAAAAAATAATAAGGGTCATCAAGGAACATGTATTAAAGACACATGGACAAAGACACAGAAGTATAAGATTGAGGGTGGAAGGGGAGATATGCATAGGCTGGGTGGAATGGTGGCAGCAAAATGGATACAATAGTTTTTGAAAAGTAATAAAAACAAGATGAAAGATAATGTTTAAACACAAACATGTCAGTAATTACAATAATTTTATACAAACTGAACCTCCAATTAAAAGAAAAAACTAAAACTAAAACTTTTCTTAAAATCTTCACAGTAGGTCTCTTTACATCATGGTTATACAGGTCCTCACCCAAGTTACACTTGTACATCCCACAGAAACTGAGACACAGGGACACCAGGATGATTAGATTTTAAGAGATGAGCACAGACCCTTTTGATAGATACTGTCTGAATCATAACACTAGCAAGATAATTTTAAGGAGACTCTTGTGTATTCTAAAGGACAAAAAACATCTGTAATTACAAAATGCAATTACATTTCTAATGAGAATTCTTCAAAATATGGAGGTCAGAGGCCTGCAATCAGGACGAACCTGTCTGAAGGTTCAGGACTCTGAGGGAACACGAAGGCCTCTGTGTCATAACCAAACTGCTTTCTTCACAGTGGAGGGAAACACAACTACATCTCTTGAAGCCAAGACATAATTTGAACCTGTATCAGTTCCCGCAATTTATAAAGAGGTGCAAAATAACTGAGACTCTTTGAAACAGAGCCAGAACCTGATCTCCCAGAAGGTTGTGCTTCTGGAGATTTCCATTCAGACATTATATTTATCTCTGCAGTCACTTTCCCATTCATCAAAATTAATCACTAAGGGAGAAGTGTGTTCTTGACCCTACAATATGTCTGGTGTCACCTGATTCAGCCTGATTAGTTACCTAAGTGCAGAGGAACTGACATTCACCACATAGTTTACTCTGAAGAGGGTTTTCCATGAAAAATATGATGGGAGTTTTACCAGCCTCTTGAAGTTAGGAAGCTTTACCCAAACACTTCACATCCAGTTTTCTCACTTTGGGTGATGTCTCTTCTGCAAGAGGTACTAAAAGTCTGAAGATGTGAAGCTTAGCTCTATAAAGTATGAGGTCAGTTCAACTTCCATGGGCATCAGTCTGAACTACAACATTTGAACTAAGGCCTTGGTTTTACTACCAGTTTTCAAATATACCTCATTAACAAAAAGAACATAAATGTACTGAACTCATGCAAATAATTATACTGGCAGAGAAGGAAGAATACTCAAGAGACTTTAGAAATCTTTTGAAAGACATCAAAGAGAAATAAAAATCAGTGTTGCTACTCACATTGTTGTCCTCTGGTCCGTTCCCATTGTCTACAACAGGTGCCCTCCACATGTGTTGAGGGACAAGACACAGAGCTCAGATTCTCTGAGCTCTTTACCTTCTCTCATTTGTAATTAAACTACTACTGCTCATCACCTGAGTGACACAGTGTCTCAATGACCCCTCCACTGTGGACATGGTACACATGAAACCAAACCAAGGTGGGGGTTGGTCTGAAATGTGACCTTAAGTCAAAAATAATGAAGTGTTGGCTCACATTTTTCTAGTGTTTATTGACTCAACACAAATATTTAAGAACTATTCACCCTCAGTAAAAATCAACTATAATATTGCAAAAAAACTACTTTATTTGGAGCTTAACAACACAGAGGGGGAAAGGAAAGTCACTCAAATTTCACATCCAGTGCAAGGGATGCACTTATAGCAGAACACATGGGATTGAAGGCTTTACACTGGTAATCACCAGCATCCTCCCTCAGGACAGGGTCTATGGTGAGGTTTCTGCGGTCACGTGACAGCTTCATTCTCTCCGTGAGCATCAGACTTGTGCCTTTGAAAAACCACTGGATGCCATGAGTGTTTGTGTAGCAGGTGAAGACCACAGCATCCTTATTCTCTGTGACTGTGGTGTTGCTGGCTAGGAGGGTGGGCGCTTTCATAAGGGCTGTGGAAAAAAAGAGAAAGTGACTCATTGAGACTGGGCTTCAGATGTGCAGCCACATGGATTCCTCAGAGATCTCAGCCATTCACAGCCCACAGTGACTTATGTAAAGGTCACCAGAGGGTGGTCCAGGCATTCGGAGGACAATTGTCTAAGTGCAGGTGATAATAAGGAAAGAGCTACAACTCCTCTCTGTCCCCATATAATCTCAGGCAAAATATAACCAGAAACACTGAAATAAAGAACAAATTGTCAGTAACCAGAGGGGAGGGAGGAGGGAAATAATGGGAAAGCAGGGGGTAAGGGTCATTAAGGAACATGTATAATGGACCCATGACAAAGAAAAAGCGGGGAAGGATTGTGGGTTGGAGGTGGGGGTGGGTGGGGTGCAGGAATGCAGTGTCAGGAAAATAGAGACAGATGTACTTGAACAACAATAAAAGAATAATTAATTAATTTTGAAGAGAGAAAAAGCCAGGACTGCAATGGAGAAAGTACAGTCTTTTCAATGAATGCTGTTGAACAGCAATATCCACATGAAAATTAATGATGTGGATCCCTGTCTGATACTACACACAATTAAGTCAAAATTATATCAAATTCTAAAGGTTAGACCTAACCATTTAAAATGTTTATAAAAACATCAAGAAAAACATTATGACATTGAATTTGGCAATGATTTTATGAATGTGACCCCAAGAAGACAGACAAATAAATATAAGATTTGGATATTCTCAAAATGAAAATGTCTCTTCATCAAAAAAGACATAAAACATTGAAAGGTGACCCATGATATGTGAGAAAATATTTTGCAAATCATATGAAAAATAAAAAGATAATATCTAGACTATACAAAAAACATCTACACTCAAGGACAACCCCAAACCAAACAATCTGATTTAAAAGTGGAATGAAAAACTGGAATAGACATTTCTCCAGAGAATATATACAAATGGCACATAGTTACAGAAGAAGATGCTCAACACCACTATTATGTACAAAAATGAAAACCAAAACTCTTAAGGTTGAATTTGTTGTTTGTGATGTTGGTTGTGGTTAACTCTGCTCTGAAGGAAAGAGAAAAAAAATGCTCTGTGTGGTACCTTTGATATCTCCAAAAGCTTCTTCAAGCACAGTTGGTACCTCTCACCTCTTAGTCAACTTGAGTATTAGAACTAACAAGGCAGATCAGCATATCACAAGAACATGTTTGGGAATCAGAGCACTCAGAGAATGCATGTCCTCCAGCTATATGTTTGGGGAAACTTCAGACTTTTTCAGGTGTCAGTTCAGTATCAGTGTTGGTTAAAGAAAGATTTAAGAGAGGGATTCAGAGAGACCTATGCAATTCTCCTGGTTCTTCACTGACCACCTGAATGCCTGCGTCACCAGAAGCCATTCCTTCCAGCTGCATAGACATCTATTGCCCATCTGAGGTTTGTTTCTGTGAAGCACCGTTTCCTAGAACATCCTAGAGACTGGGTGGAGTTTGAATAGAAATAACATAGAGAACAGAAGCAGGCCAGTGATAAGCTGACTACTCAGGCCCTGGGCTAAGAGGTAGGTCAGGTCTTTCCAGGTGAATGTGACTCAAATGAGCCAGTGAACCAATGCATGATAGAGCAGGGTCCAAGAAATGATTTAGAATAGAGGAAAAACAACAAGCAGAAGCTGATAATGGCAGCAGGATCATGTGCTCTCCCCTTGACCATAAAAGCTATTCTCTTTCTCCTGAGGGCAGGTAAGGACTTGTGCAAATGCAAAATCAGTGTCTTAGAGCAAGTGGGGAGTGTGGACTTGCTGAAATTCTGGCTCTTGTGGGCAATTTGTATTAAGTAACTATGAGATGGAAATTGGAAAAAAATCTTAAAATTCTTCTGTATGTGAAAATTATTAGTAATACCCCAGGGCCTAAGACCAACAGCAAGTCCTATTTATTAGAGAAAAGAAAAGGATCTGAGATGATGCTCTCAGTTCCCGGGAGCAGGAAAGACTGTTCCCTAAGGTGAGGATACCAAGGACCTGCATCCAAGTTCCAGGCTCTGAAGAGATTTTGGATCATTCATTCATTCATTCAATCAATCAAAATTTATTTCTTCCTAATTCATCAAAATCAACTCAGTGCTTGTTAAATGTTCATCTTGAGCTGGTTTCAGGGGTAGAGTAGAGAATAAGAAAGCAAAGTCCTTTGCTTTACATCTGCTGGGCGAGACTGCACCAGAACAGAAAACAAATAAGTGATGTCAAGTCCAGTGCTGGGAGGTGTGGATGGGCCACCTGAGAGGGATGCCTGGGTAATCTGCACCGTGACTCTGATTGTTACTGAAGATAATGTTTTTCTGGAGTGAAAATAGATTGCCTCCATTTTATTTCCTTCACAGACCAAAATGTATTCCTGTAACTGAAGAAACCTATGAAAAACAGATCTGAACCACTTTGTTGGTTTAGGAATCTGAAGACTCCCTCATAAGTCCCCAGAGGTACAGAAATTAAATCTGTGTCTACAAACAGAACTCTACTGACCCTGATCACCTGCTCACAGTCTGTGTGACTCTCCTTAGTGACCATATCTCCCTGTTTCTCAGTTTCTTCTCAATGAATATATGGCTGGCAGGATGTCAGTGTATTGACTGTAAAATATTTAGACGACCTGACCTAAATCTTGAAATAGAAGAGTTGCTCAAAGGAGGCGTCTGTTACTGATTGACTCCCAGAGAGAACCCCTGGCTCATCCCTGGTAAATGAGAAGCTTCTAGGAGCATCTTTATTTCTCAGTTTATTCCTGGGGATGCTGACTTTTCTCTGAACTTTCCTGAGACCCCCAAAATGGCCAGCTACCTACAAGGACATTGTCAAATTCAGCTCTTCACACAAATTTAGATGATAGACCAAACTCCATTTCTGGCTGTATATGGGTCTTGGTCATGAGCCCTGACTGGTGACTGCCTCAGGAGCCTTGTGACTTGGGCACTCATTAAACTGTTATACACTCAGCCCTTTTGAAGAGGCCACACCCACCCTAGCACAGGCCTACCAGTGTCCTTGGAGTAAAGATCCCTGGGACAGGGTTCTTGGGAGTGGTTTCTGAGCTGTGCTGTGTAAGAATTTTAAGGGACCTCTTAGACTGTGGTCTGATCTAGTACAGCAGAATCATTCTCAAGGTCAAGTAAATAGGCAGATGCTCAGGAGGCTGAAATTAGTCTGGTCTTCCTCTGCTGACTTACTCCCATGAAACTGATCCTTCTGTCTGCATTGACTGCCTGCAAGACTGAAATCTGAAAAGGGAATAGTGGTCTTAGAATGTTTGTCTGCATTTTCTGTGTATCCTTCATTAAATGTCAAAATCCACCCTGAATGAAAATGCCAAGGGGAATGGAAGTAGTGTCCAGGGTATATTAGTCCTGTGTTTGAAGTAGAATTCACCCCACCTGACACCCAAAAGTCAGAGAGCAATCACTCACGGTATACATTGAGCCATCCACATGCAATCATTTTTTGGCAGCCTTGTAGTTGGACCAGTATGGTGTAGATTCCTGAATGTTTCATGGTGACATTCTTTAACAACAAGGACCCATCATCCTCTACTCTCACTTCTTCGCCTGGAGGACCTCTTATATGGATACTTGGGTTTACTAAAAGATATGCAATATTATTATGGCTGTTAGTGTTTTCTCCCCTGTACCACAGGAAGCCTGATGCATTTGGAGCTGTATGGTGGATATATAGATGCACATCACTCCCTTCAAGAGCATTCTTTGAATAAACTGTCACTTGGGCTGTGGTGGGCTGGATCCAGGAGTTTAAGAGTGAGGCTAGGAAATAAGAAAAAAAAAAGCATGATTATTGGTATGTACATTTTGGGATAGAAAGATGAGGCCCTGAATCCTGAGCAGGTTTCTCTTTGTCTCAGCTTTGTTGTGCAGGTGAGTTTGTTTCTCTGAGGTCAAGGTCAGACACATGGCCTCTTTTACTTCAGAACCTCTGCAGCTGCCATTTTTTTTGTTCACATACTCTTTTCCAGCTGTTTGTCTTGCTCACCCCTTCACTATGCTCAGAGGCCACCTAATACTCAGGGACATTTTGAAAGTCACCTTTGCTGACCACCTTATCTAAACATTTTGTGGCTTCACATTCTGACCTGCCCCTACTCTCTTTTTCCATGGCTGTTGTGGGTACCTGACATCACATCTAGATCCTTCCTCGTTCCTCTCTCCTCCATAGAAGATAGCCTCAATGACAATAGGGCTTACCTGATCTTGTACCTCTGGTGACTAAAAAAGCATGGAAATACATGGAGTTGAGTGAATGTATGACCCCAGTGTCCTGTACATCCTGGATTTATTTGCCAATTTCAAAGGTTGGTGATAAAGACCATGTGTAACACTCCTTGTTAAATTAGTCTTATGCTTCCTGAGAAATCAGTATATCAGTATGACAAATAACAGGAAATACACAGCAAATTAGGGTTTTCTGTCTCTCACCACTTCCAGACTAAGAGATTTTCCGCCAGCTGAGTCCTTTTCCTCATCCTACTCTGCTCCTTTGTCCTTTAGCTTCAGGTCCAATCAGAAGCCTCCCCACATTTCTCAGAGCATTTGTCTCTTTAGCAGATCCCAGCCCATCTCTGTCAGATCCTTAGTCTACCCCAAGAAATTGTCTTCTACTTACCAACCAGCAGGAGCCCTTGCCAGTGGACAAGGCCTATGTGAGTCAATGCTGAAGAGGACCTCATGGTGTATGTTGTCTCTTCTGTGGCAGCCTCTTTCTGTAAGGCTCACAGGCACCTCTGTCCAGAATGGCTCAATCTGCTGTCTGTCCTACCTGTGTGCTGAGTTTTATTCTGGGGCATGTTTACTATTCTTGTCATATGGGCTGTGGGCGGGGTCTGTTCAGATTTCCCTCCCTTTCCCTGCTTTCATTTTCCTACCCTTGTACCTTGTAACCAGTACTGCTCCCCTATACTTTCATTCCCTGAGAACTTATAAGGCCTCTTAATACCACATGTACACAAACACATACTCCCTAGTTGTGTTATGAAAAGCACAAGCCTGGAGTGTCTGGCTTTCAGACATTCCCCACAGCTCCTTGTCAGATGTACAGTAGCCTTTCCCATAACCCTCTCTTTTTCCCATTTGATTTTTCCCTTCAGCGCAGGAGTTCTAGAGCTAACTCTGAAAAAGCTGTCAAAATAATGTCAACCCTCCTGTGCATCAAATCCGCAGTGAAACATTTTCAACATCTCTCCAGGTGAAATCTTAAAAATGCAGCTTCAGCAGCTGTCCAGGTAATGGTGGTGCCATTCAAATTGTGATGGCTTCATATGAAGATAGCTGCTTTTCCTGCTCTCGTGTGAACAGGAGAAATCTCCAGATCCTCTTATACTACCAATTCTGGGGTGCAGTGAGTCAGAGACTCTGCATCTGATAAGCTGTCAGGAGAGGTTGATCCAACTCGCCTGTACAGTACACTTGTAATAGCAAGGCTGATGGGGGCACATAGATCCCTGAGAAGATGACACACTAAGGCCAACATTGGCCACTGCTGAGTCTTGGTCTTGGAACTTTCAGCACCACTCAGACAGCCACAGGTGCCCTAAAAACCTGGATTATTTTTGTTTGTGACACAGAAACCCAGCTGGGCACTGGGTCCTCTCCATGTTCTCAATGCTCTGAGGTGTGTTTTCCTCCCAGCATGAAGGTCACAGAGATGACTCTGGGTGTAAGCGGGTGTCAAGCTTGGTGGTAATTGTAGAGGAAACCCTTCTTTTATCTCAGGTTGGCACCAGACTGAGTTTTGCTTCCCGGGAAAAACATGCAAAACCAGGGGTCTGTGTATGTTCTGACATTTTGGAGTGTGAAGTGGGATGTGTCCTGCATATCCCAGGCAGAAATGACTGTGGGGTAAGGTGGGTGCCTATGGGCTTTCTGTTTTCTAGGGGACAGCTTCATGTAGACCACCTGTCTTCATGTCTGTTTGTTGGACCTGTCCTTGTGCTGTCTGGCTGCTGAGAGAACCTCTGATTTCTACTTGGGTGGCTTTCTTGTGGTTGCTTTGTCTTGCCATGGATGACACCATTCATGAAGTACAGAGCAGCACAGAACCCCATGAGGGAGGAGGTGCTCCAAGGTCCTGTCCAAGTAAAAAAAGTCCAAACCTATTGATCAATTTAATGAGTTTATCTGAGTCAAACTGACCTTATATGTCTGGGAGAGAGTCTTCAAATCCTGTGAAGGCAGTTTTGTAGCTTATTTTATACATTATAATCAAAGTAGAAGATGAACAAGGTTGCATAAAACCTATTAGGAGGTGAGAGAAAACACAGCAGGAAAACCTCTAGAATTGGGTAAAAGGCAAAATGGATATATATATATTTATGTTAGTGGGTACAAGTTATTTCACATTTACAGAACACAGAGAAAGTGTTCAAGGGACCAGATAACATAGAGTCGGTGGTCTCATAGACTTGTCCCAGACTCTGTGCTTTTGAATAGTCTGGCAAAGAAAATCCCTGTGTGTGTCAAAGTTATGCTATCCAAGAGGAAAAGAAAAAAAAGACTTGGGGGCTCACTGAAGGTAAAGACTGATCTTAGCTAAGGAAAATGAAGGCTTGGGTTGTTGCAACCTGCCATCACCTGCCCAGCTAGAAATTTCTAATGAGAATAACTTTGAGGCTTGTCAGGCCTGCCATGCAGTGCCATGAGCTTGTCAGCTTTACTGCACAGCCCCTTTTTGTTAACAGTCTCTAGAAGTAGCAGGTGGGACAGAGCAGGCAAAAGTGAGGGTCCGAGAAAGGCCTGTTAAAGCAGGTAATGAAAATCAGCCTCGTCCATCTTAGCCAAATCCAGGATCCTGTGTCTATTTCATGT
>PVIA01012185.1:0-39409 GCA_004024845.1 Tonatia bakeri
AGATATTGAGTTCAAAAAATAATTATCAGGAAGCTCAATGAGCTCACAATGAGCTTCTGGAAACTACAGGGAAGCTACAATGATCTCACTGCAAATTACGTCAATGTGAAAAAGGAAATAGAAACTATCAACAAAAGCCAACAGGAAATGAAGAATACAACTTCTGAACTGAAGAACACAGTATAAGGAATGAAAAGCAAGATAGATGAAACAGAAAATCGGATCAGTGAATTGGAGGACACAGTAGAAAAAAACACCCAGAAAGAGCAAGAAAAGGAAAAGAGGCTCAAAAAGAATGAAGAGGGATTAAGAGAAATGCAAGACAATATGAAATGTAATAATATCCTTATAATAGGGATACCAGAAGGACAAGAAGAAGAGCAAGGGATAGAAAACCTACTTGATAAAGTAATGATGAAAAACTTCCCTAATTTAATGAGAGAAAAAGTCACACAAATCCAGGAAACACAAAGAGTTCCAATCAAGAGGAACCCAAAGAGGCCCACCTCAAGTCACATCATAATTAAAATGGCAAAATTTCAAGACAAAGAGAGAATATTAAAGGCAGCAAGGGACAAACAGGAAGTAACATACAAGGGAGTCCCAATAAGGGTAACAGCTGATTTCTCAATGGAAACACTTCAAGCCAGAAGAGAATGGCAAGAAATATTCCAAGTAATGAGAACCAGAGATCTGCAATCAAGACTACTTTACCCAGCAAGGCTCTCAATCAAGATAAAAGGCCAAATAAGAAGCTTCCCAGACAAAAGAAGTCTAAAAGAATACACCTCCACTAAACCAGCTCTGCCAAAAATGCTAAAGGGTCTGCTTTAAGGAAAGGAAGGAAAAGAGAGAGAGAGGAACACATGTACATAAATAACAATGAATAAGTACCTATCAATAACCTTAAATGTAAATGGATTAAATGCTCCAATCAAGAAAACATAGAATAGCTGAATGAATGAGAAAACATGACCCATACATATGCTGCCTACAAGAGACCCACCTCAGGATAAAAGACCTGCACAGGCTGAAAGTGAAGGGCTGGAAACAAATTTTCCAAGCAAATGGACAGGAAAAATAAGCCCGGGTAGCAATATTCATTTCAGACAAAATAGACTTCCAAAAAAGGGCCACGAAGACAGACCCAGAAGGTCACTTCATAATACTCAAGGGAAGAATCCACCAAGAAGACATCAATATTGTAAATATATATGCACCCAACATAGGTGCACCCAAATACATGAAGAAAATCCTAGAGGACTTCAAGAAAGATATTGACAGCAACACAATTAAAGTGGGGGATTTTAGCACCCCACTCTCAAAAATGGACAGATCTTCCAAACAAAATATCAACAAAGATATCGAGACATTGAACAATACCCTAGATCAAATGGATTTAACTGATATTTACAGAGCCTTCCAGCTCAAGGAAGCTAAGTACACATTCTTTTCAAATGTACATGGAACATTTTCAAAGATAGACCACATGATAGGACACAAAACAAGTCTAAACGATGTCAAGAAAATCAAAATCATACCAAGCATTTTCTTGGATCACAAGGGACTGAAACAAGAAACCAACCCCAAGGAAAGAAATCCAAAACATTCAAAATCATGGAGATTAAACAGCATGCTATTAAACAATGAATGGGTCAAGAATGAAATTAGGGAAGAAATCAAAAGGTTCCTGAAAACAAATGAAATGAAATCACAACAACCCAAAATGTAAGGGACACAGTGAAGGCAGTCTTGAGAGGGAAGTTCATAATGATAAAGGCATACCTAAAAAAGAGAAATATGTCAAACAAACAACCTAACCCTACGTCTCCAAGAACTAGAGGAACAACAACAAAGATAGCCCAGAGCAAGTAGAAGAAAGGAAATAACCAAGATCAGAGCAGAATTAAATGACATAGAGACTAAAAGCACAATTCTAAGGATCAATGAATCCAGGAGCTGGTTCTTTGAAAAGATAAACAAAATAGACAAGGCTTTAAGCAGACTCATCAAGAAAAAAAGAGAGAAGACCCAAATAAACACAATCAGAAATGAAAGAGGAGAGATTACAGCTGATACCACAGAATACAAAGAATTGTAAGAAATTACTATGAAGAACTGTCTGTAAAAAAAATTGAAAACCTAGATGAAATGGACAAATTTCTAGAAAAATATAATCTTCCAAAACTCAATGAAAAAGAAGAAGAAAACCTGAACAAACCAATAACAGCTAAAGAAATTGAAGCAGTAATTACAGAACTCCCAACACACAAAAGCTCTGGACCAGATGGTTTCACAGGAGAATTCTACAAAGCATTTAAGGAAGAGCTAATCCCTATCCTGCACAGACTATTCCAAAAATTCCAAAAAGATTGAAGACTCCCAAATGCTTTTATGAGGCCAACATCATCCTAATTGCAAAACTAGATAATGACATAACAAAGAAAGAAAACTTAAGGCCAATATCACTGATGAACATTGACGCTAAAATCCTCAACAAAATACTGGCAAACTGCATCCAACAATACATTAAAAAGGTCATCTACCATGACCAAGTGGGTTTCACCCCAGGGATGCAAGGATGGTTCAATATTCGCAAATCATTAAATGTAATACATCACATAAACAAAAGCAAAGACAAAAATCACATGATCATATCAATAGATGCAGAAAAAGCATTTGATAAGGTACAGCACCCATTTATGATAAAAACACTCAGCAAAGTGGGCACAGAGGGAACATTCCTCAGCATAATAAAGGCTATACATGAGAGACCTACAGCCAGCATCATACTCAATGGGCAAAAACTAAAATCTTTTCTACTAAGAACAGGAAGAACAGGAAGACAAGGTTGTCCACTATCACCTCTTCTATTCAATATAGTATTCGAAGTTTTAGCCACAGCAATCAGACAAGAAAAGGAAATAAAAGGCATCCAATTCAGAAAGGAGGAAACAAAACTGTCATTGTTTGCAGATGACATGATAATGTACGTAGGAAATCCTATATACTCTACCAAAAAACTGCTTGACCTAATAAATGGATTTGACAGAACAGTGGGATCCAAAGTCAATATCCAGAAATCAAAGGCATTTCTGTACATCACCAATGAAACAGCAAAAGCAGAAATCATGGGAAAAAATCCCATTTGAAATAGCAAAAGTAAAAAATAAAATACCTAGGAATAAATCTAATCAAAGAGGTAAAAGACCTATATTCAGAAAACTATCTACAACTAAGGAAAGAAATCAAGGAAGACACAAACAAATGGAAACATATACTGTGTTCATGGGTTAGAAGAATTAATATCATCAAAATGTCCATACTACCCAAAGCAATTTACACATTCAATACTATACCTATTAAAGTACCAATAGCTTATTTCACAGACATAGAACAAACATTTGAAAAATTTATATGGAACCATAAATGACCTCGAAAAGCTGCTTCAATTTTGAGAAAGAAGAGTAAAGTAGGAGAGATCACAATACCTGACAGTAAACTCTACTACAAGCCCACTGTAATCAAAACAACCTGGTACTGGCATAAAAACAGGCACATGAACCAATGGAACAAAACAGAGAGCCCATAAATAAACCCAAGTCTCTATGGTCAATTGATATTTGACAAAGGAGGCAGCAACATAAAATGGAGTAAAAATAGCCTCTTCAACAAATGGTGCTGGGAGAACTGCACAGCTACATGCAAAAAAAATGAAACTAGAACACAAACTTACACTTTGTACAAAAATAAATTCAAGATGGATAAAAGACTTAAATATAAACTGTGACACCATTAAAGTACTAGAGGAGAACATAGGAAAATCTCAGATATATCAAGCAAAAACTTTTTTACTTACATGTCCCCTAGAGCAAGGGACATAAAGGAAAGAATAAACAAGTGGGACTTCATCAAAATAAAAAGCTTCTGCACTGCTAAAGAAAACAGTATCAACATAAAAAGAGAATCAACTGTCTGAGAAAACATATTTGCGAATGATACCTCAGACAAGGGCTTAATCTCCAAAATATATAAAGAACTTATATGACTCCACTTTAAGAAGACAGGCAACCCAATTAAAAAAAAATGGGCAAAGGACTGGAACAGACACTTCTCCAAGGAGGACATACAGAAGATCCAAAATCACATGAAACGATGTTCAGTATCGCTAGCTATTAGAGAGATGCAGATTAAAACCACAATGAGATATCACTTCACACCAGTCAGAATGGCCATCATAAGCAAAGCAACAAACAAGTGTTGGAGAGCTTGTGGAGAAAAGGGGATCCTAGTGCACTGTTGGTGGGACTGCAGACTGGTACAAACACTGTGGAAAACAGTATGGAACTTCCTCAGAAAACTAAAAATGGATCTGCCTTTCGACCCAGCAATTCCACTGCTGGGACTATATCCTAAGAATCTTAAAACACAAATCCAAAAGAAGCTATGCACCCTAATGTTCATAGCAGCACAATTTACAATAGCTAAGTGCTGGAAGCAACCTAGATGCCCATCAGTAAATGAATGGATCAAAAAACTGTGGTACATTTACACAGTGGAATTCTATGCAGCAGAAAGAAAGAAGGAGCTCCTACCCTTGCAACAGCATGGATGCAATTGGAAGGTATTATGCTAAGTGAAATAAACCAGGCAGTGAAAGATAAATACCATATGATCTCACCTTTAACAGGAACCTAAACAACAAAACAAAGAAACAAGCAAAATATAGTCAAAGACACTGAAAATGAGGACAGGCAGAAAGTGACCAGAGGAGAGAGAAGAGGGAGTTTCAGGGGAAAAGGGGAAGGGTTTATAGGAACAAAGTTAAAAGACACATGGACAAAAACTAGGGGGAGGGTGGTAATGGGAGGGAGGTTGGAAGGGAGGGGTGGGTGGGCTGGATTGGGAGTAAAGGGAAGAAAACTGTACTTGAACAGTGATTAAAATAAAAAAAAACTAAAATAAAACTATGACCTTTTTGTAAAGTAATAAAAAAATAAAAGCTTATAAAAACAGGGGAGAAATTTTAGGTGGAAACATGCATGTAGAATAATCTTGTTCTCTGGCAAAGAGTGCTTCCAAAATATAATGCCACCAAGAAGTGAATCTTGGCAAAATGAACTGTGTTTGCACTGACTCACACACCAACTCACTTTCATGCCATTGTTTTACTCAGGTTTGCCTCATGAGCGAAGGGATACTAGCAGACAGCAGCTCAAGGTAGTTCAAGGAGCCATGAGGGATGTTGGTTCATTTCTTGTGCGGCACCTGCTGTCCTCTAGCACCTGCTGTCAATATAACAGCTTTTTCAAGAACTTCTGGAACAGAACATCTGTGATACATTCCTCATTCTGAGACATCTTCTTTGATAACCTGCTCTGGTTTCTGGACAAATAATTGCAATATTTTTGTAGGAAAACAATTAAAAAAATCTGTCTGTCTCATAATATCTAGAAATTTCTGAATACACTATCAAAACCAATTAGAATTTCTTCCTGACCCATGCCATTGATATAGTCCTAAGTCACCAGAAAGGCAAAGTAAGCCTCAAAAGATGACTCCAACTCATCCACCAAGGTACTCAAAGCAGGTCTTGGGTTCTTAGTGTGACCTGAAGAAGTAACAACTTGACCAGGAATCCATATAGCAGTGGTGGGGTGCCTGTTACTGCTTGGAAAACATACCTCCCAGGGGAGCTGCCATTTCTAAAATAGCGAGAAATATTTATCACTCTCGGACTAATTTTTTCCCCTTAACAAATTGGATCAAGTTCAGAAAGATTCTTTAAAATTGATATACCAATGGAGAGACACTGAAGAGTTTATATGAAGATAAACAATTAGACCACTTAAAAGTATACAACAAATATTTGTTTGTTAATTAACATTGAAATTGGTACAAATACTGGTACCAAAGCTTAAAATAATTTTTAAAGACTTGCAAAATAACAATTTAGCTTTTATGTAAAATGGAAACCTGGAAGTAGGCTTAAAATTGTTCATTTATTTTACTTACAAAATTACTTTGTATGCATTAGACAACACCCAGAGATAAACATAATTAATAATTCATGAAAATTTGTGAACCCCAGTATAACAAAGGTTTTTTTCTCTTTTTTTATTTTTCATGTAGAGTTGTCTCCATTTTGCCACCACCAATCCCCCCACCAGCCATCCCCACCTCCGACCCTTCATCCCAGCCTCCTTTGGCTTTGTCAATGTGTCCTTTATACATGTTCCTCAAAACCCTTCCTCGTTATCCTCCTATTATCACCTCCCACATTCCCTCTGGTTACTGTCAGGTTGTTCTTTATTTCAATGTCTCATTATATTTTGCTCCCTTATTTGTTTTGTTGATTAGGTTCCACTTATAGGTGAGATCATATGGTATTTGTCTTTCACCTCCTGGCTTCTTTCACTTAGCATAATGCTCTCCAGTTCCATCCATGCTGTTGCAAAGGGTAGGAGCTCCTTCTTTCTTTCTGCTTTGTAGTATTCCATCATGTAAATGTACCACAGTTTTACAATCCACTCATTTACTCATGGGAACTTAGGTTGCTTCTAGCATTTTGTTCTTGTAAATTGTGCTGCTGTGAACATTGTGTTGCATAGGTTCTTTTGAATTGATGTTTCAGGATTTTTAGGGTATAATCCCAGCAGTGGAATTGTTTTAACAATCCAATGCTGTTTCCATTAGCTTGCAGTGATAACAACAAATGGTTCACGCTGGCCACTTCATTGGCTAAAACCGTCAGTCAAAAACTGACCAAGAAAAAACTATTTTTGAAAATTGGCTCAACTTTTTATATAAAATTCAAATAGTTTAGTTGAATTCAAACTCAACTAAATGTGTTTTAAAAACCTTTCCTACTTACATAATTTTGTTTCATCCTCAACAGGATAGAAGAAATTATTTTAAAATATTACTGGAATAGTCTGAAGGAGATACAGTATCTTTGTTGAACTTAATTTTTGAGGACTCCCTTTTATTTTCCTTTGGTGGACAAATCATGGTAGTTTTCTTCAGAATAAAGGTTTTAAGTATGTGGGGGATGGGGTGGAAATTAAAGGAATTATTACCTGTAATTAGTATATTTAAATTTATTTTTTTAATTTAAAAATATTTATTTATTTATTTATTTTTTACAGAGGGAAGGGAGGGAGAAAGAGAGAGAGAAACATCAATGTGCAGTTGCTGGGGGTCATGGCCTACAACCTAGGCATGTGCCCTGACTGGGAATTGAACTTGTGATGCCTGGTTCGCAGCCCACGCTCAATCCACTGAGCCACGCCAGTCAGGGCAGTATATTTAAATTTACAATCCTGTTTTAATTGAGTACTACCTTTGAACAATTTCTCAGCATTCAAAATATGACTGCCACTAGAAAATTATTTGAGACCAATTTTACATCATAAAAGATCATCATTCTGATTGATTCTGAATTTTGAATTAAGAATACTAATTTGTTCTCTAGTGCCATCTGATCAATATTTTGCCATTTATAACCATAATAATGAAAGAGCATTCTATTATAAATTTGTTAGATATAAAGCTAGCATGTTAATTTAACATATAGTTATCTTAAAAAATGGTAATGAATTACTGTATCCATCCTTTCTTTTCTAGTTTGAACTTGAAAACAGAAAAACTAACTTAATAGTAGTTTCTTCAATGTCTGGCCCAAGTTTTATACATTATAAAACAGCATTTATTTAATCACTAGATTTCAATGATTTATAGTTTTAGGAATAACACACAAAAAATACATGGGATATTTTGATCAAATCAAATAAGATTAAGGCATGTCTTTGTTCAATCCTAGATCTTAACATGTAAAAATAGAGGTCTAGGTGGTCTTAAAGTATTGTTCTAAATTCATCACTCATATTCCATCCAGAACACTCGACATCATACTTCCCTTACAGTAACTAGGGATAATGATGCAAAAAATGTTAACACACTCAATTCAGGTTTTATAGAAACCTGGTCTGAGTGCACAACCAGTGATTAAAATCTAAAATTAGGTAAGTTTTGAATGATCCAAAATAATGGCAAAATATGAAAAAAGTTATTCTTTTATCACAATTCTAGCTCACATTTTTCCTTTTGCTTCCATTTCTTCACACACACACATACACACACACACACACACAATAAATAAATAAACACTGGCCATTTAAAAGTCTCTAAAACATGACATATTCAAAGATGAAATCATATGAATTGAAAATTAATAGTGAGCTATTCATTTATTCATCCCTAAGGGGGTCTTCTTTCAGTCTGACTGAGGAAAATAGGTTGAGATTTCCTTTATATAATATAAATAACATTGGAGCAAGATTGCATCTCTCATAGATGAGAATACTATATTTATGTCTTCTTATAATCCATTCATTGCTTTATGGACCCACAGTCCTCCAGAGAGTGTCACAAATCCACATAATGTTCCTGAGTGTTATGTTTTGAATTTGGATCTATGATTTAGCTGACAGATGTGAATAAACACTTGGAGTCAGGGAACTATCTGATAACTGCACATGTCTGGAGACTAAAGAGTACAAATTCCTTTAAGGTTGTGTTAGTTTTTTCTCAGAATAATTTTCTATGATTTCTTCTTTGCTGATGTGAAAATAATCTTCAACCAATGAACATACATATATATTAAAGTTTATGTTGTGGTGTATTTTGTATTTTTTCAAGTTCTTAATAAATTAATTAAAATGAGAATGCTATAATTTTTATGAAGAACCAAAACCTTAGGATGCTATAATTTTGAGACATATTCTCTAACTATGAAGACATATACTCTCTAACCATGAAAAGAAAATTTGAATATTTCTATTTTTTTTTGGAGAGCAACTGACTCATCCATAAAAAAACTCTTCTACAGCCCATAAATTCTTTAAATAATTTGTCTTCCTCTCACTTTTGTTTTCTCTAAATAAAACCTAATCTTTCCTCAAAGCCATTGATTCTCTGGTAATGCTCTCAAAATAGTAGCCACTCTTTTTCTCATGTCTAATGTATTATAAAGACAAGATATTTTGGGGATCTCAATTTCATTTTCATGTCTTTTTTTTAATGTAAGTGATATAACCAGCTCACCCTACTGTACATTTTTCCCATCACTAAATTCTACTACTGTATTTTGCACTGTACAATGTGCTCCAGTGTACAATGCACACACATATTTTGGGCCCAATCTTTCATGAAAAAATCTTTCATTTTAATTTTTGATTCCACTTTTATTTATTTATGTTTAGAAACAAAACCAATTATAGTATTCCGGGGTATTATTTTGCATACAAATATCATATTGCTTTCTAGACTTACTTTTAATGCATAAGCATAAATAAAAGAATTAAAAACATTTGTATAGAAATGGAATTAGGTCAGTTGGAAGATGGTGGTGAGGTAGGTGAGAGAAGTGTCTACTTCCTCCTATGTACAAATGGAGCACCTGGCCGATCTTCTGAGGAACAGAGTGAACAGCCAATGGTATCCCAGTATATACGAAGGTTGGAGGCCAAAATTCTAGAGAGCATTGATAAACACAGTAAGGAGATTGCTTTGGGAAGGTAAGGTCCCTGGGACCAGCACAGGAACCAGAGGTGCTGAAGGCCCAGGCCCACCAGGCCTGCCAAGGGAGTCTTGGAAGAGAGCCTGGTCAACAGCTCTCTCCCCTTCCAAACAGGGAGGATAGAGCAGAACCAAGGTGGACCTGGATACTTGAAGTCACTGTGGAGAATAGAGACAAAGTGGCAGATACACAGGGGTGGTGTTCACCTCCTGAGACTGTGGATGCTGTCTAGGTCATTACCAGAGAAACTGGGGAGCCAGGTGATGCCTGAAGAAGGAAGAAGAGTTGGAGTATGACAGACCCTGACCTGGATAGTCTCCAGTCTGGTTGGAAAGTTGGGCTGTGTGAGAGGCCAGGTGCTTATTGTGAATGGTAGGATTGAATAAAAGGGTTTTGTTTGTAAAAGAGGCTTTCAGTGGCTGATTAGGGAACTCTCCCTCAGCAGGCACCATGAACCACCCCTCCCCTGCCATGCCCACTCAGCCACCGCAGACTCAGTCTTGAGCCCACAGTTGCAGTGGCCATGCTCCCACAGTGGCCACACCCCTGCCTCCTCTGCCTCAGTCTCTGCCTTACTCCTTCCTCTGAAGCCATGACCTTGGCCTTGCCCTTGCTCTCCCTCTACCTGCCCCTTGCCTCAGTGGTGGAGGCCTGGGTACACCTGTGTCAGCCACCACAACACTGCCTGCCCATCCCTGCCATTGCCATGGCTGTGCCCCAACCCTTGCTGTTGCAGCCACGGAGGCACCCATTCCCCACAGGGGGAGCCCCCCCCACACACACAGAGCAGAACAGCGGGGCTCAGGGGGTTAACAGTTCCCAGAAAGACTTAACTCACTAGAGGAGTTGAACTACCCTGAAGAGACTTTGAGAGTGCCTACCACCTAAGACAGCAAAGAGCGAAAAGGTGGTATTTGATTTGCCACTAACTGGTACACCTCTATGACAGCACAACTGGTGGATTCAAAGAGCCGACCTGGCACATAAGGACACTAGGGGCCTGGCAGTGAACTGAGGAACTGGGCTGGAGGCTGGGAAACTGTGAAGGGTTCAGCTGAGACCTGGCGGCCATCCTCACAAAACCATAGGAAGGGAGAAAAGTAAAAACCAACCCCCCTCAGGCTGCTGCAGCCAGGAAGATCAGCAGAACTCCCTTGGCCAGTTTAAAGTCAACAGGAGGCTTTTCTGTCGACTTATATTTTTATTTTATTATTATTGTTATTATTATTATTATTATTTAGTTTTCCCCAAGTGAGGCAATAAGATCTGGAACTGTGGAAGGACCAGAGTCAAACCCAAGAGAGATCACAAGGCTAATCCCAGCAATTGAGAAATTGAGACAAATTTCATTTGCTATTTCAGAGAACTTGCATGTTGTTTATTTGTATTATTATTATTCTATCACTATCTTTACTTCTTTTATCAGCGATTTTTTTATTTCTCTTCTTTCTGTTTAGTTTTCTTTGTTTCATTGCATTGTTTGAGTGGTTTTCCTTGTTCTCACTTTCATAGTGTATTTTCTCTCTTTCATAGTTCCAATAGCACACTACTCTAGGTCGTATGCTTCCTATTCTTGTTATTCAGATCATATAGATTCTGCAATATTATTTTTCCCTTATATTACAAATAGTTGTTGTTCCAAACAATTGAAAATACTACACAGTGCCACCCCCCTGCCCTGCCCCCAGATCTTAGCCCATTTCACTGTCTTCCAAAACTTTATTACTGTTGTGGTTAACTCTATTTTCTCGTATACTATGTCTATTTTCTATCCTTTAATCTCACTATATCTCATAATCTGAACTCCCATAAGCTCACTGTTTTCTGGATTCAACTCACAATCCTTCCCCCCTCTAACAAGAGTCTTACCTTTTTTCCACCCTTTCTAAAAAGGGGCTAATTGGGTGAAATGTCATGGTTAACACTATACTTATCCAAAAGATCGCCTATATCTTCTCTACCAGTTGGTACTTCACATCCTATAGAACACATTCTTGCTGTCTTAATCTATTTTGTCTTCCCATTCTAACTGATCACACAAAAGAGTAGGTGGGAGATGTGATCACCAATATACCTGCTGGACGAGAGACATCACCAATAAAGGAACCACCAACAGATAATAAAGGAAGATGGTGAAGGAGGGAGTGGAAGCCACACTAACCTCTACCCATGACCAATCTGGAATTAAACAGTGGAGAAATTACTCAGAACAAACAACTGAGCAATAGGGAGAGAGAAGCCTCAAAACCTCAGACAGACAGAAGAACCAGCTTCAACACAACCTGTCCACACCTGCACAACAGAATACAAGGTGAGGTAGACAGAGTGACCCTCATTTGACCAGCTGGAGAGAAGGACCCACCAAAGAAAGACCCAACAAAAATCAAAACCCAAAGTTATACAGAGAGGCAACATAAATGAAAGCCTGAGAACAGCAAGTTCAGGAGATCAAGGAGACTGCACCACTGAATCTCACAGGTCTAATACCATAGAAGTTCATACCCTAAACACAGGGAGTCAGGACAGATAAATTTAAGAAGCAGGGGCTAACAAGAAGAGTCTCACAAAAAAATGGGAAGACAAAAAAACAAGCCCCAAATGAAAGGAAAAGAGGAAGCCTCGGAAAGAATGCTAAATGAAATAGAGGCAAGTAAGATATTGAATTCAAAGCAATGGTAATCAGGAAGATTACAGGGAAACTACGATGAACTCACTGCAAACTATATTAATTTGAAAAAGAAAATAGAAATCATCAAAAACAGACAAGAGGAAATGAAGAATACTATTTCTGAATTGAAGAACCACAGTACAAGGAACCAAAAGCAGGCTAGATGAAGCAGAGGACTGAATCAGCAAGCTGGAGGACAAAGTAGAAAAAAAGCACCCAGAAATAGCAAGAAAAAAAGAAAGGCTCAGAAACAATGAAGAGGTGTTACTGCAACTGAAGGATAACACGAAACATAAAAATATCTGTATAACTCACACAAATCCAGGAAACACAGAGAGTCTCAATCAAGAGGAACCCAAAAAGGCCCACTGCAAGACACATCATACTTGAAATGACAAAATTCTAAGACAAAGAGAGAATCTTAAAGGCAGCAAGGAAGAAACAGGAAGTAACACACAAAGGAGCCCCAATAAAATTACTAGTTGACTTCTCAATGGAAACGCTGCAAGCCAGAAGAGAATGGCTATGAATATTCCAAGTAATGAAAAACAAAGGCCTGCATCCAAGGCTACTCTATCCAATAAGGCTCTCAATTAAAATGGAAGGCCAAATAAGAGTTTCCTAGACAAAAGAAGCATCAAAGAATACACCTCCTCTAAAGAAGTACTGCAAGAGATGCTAAAGGGTTTCTTTTAGAAAAAGAAAAAATAAATAGTGAGAAAGAGAGGAACATATCTATGAAAAAATTAAAATGGCAATGAATAAGTACCTACCAATAATAACCTTAAACATAAATAGATTAAATGCTCCAATCAAAACACACAGAATAGCTGAATAAATAAGAAAACATGACCCACTCATGCGCAGCCTACAAGAGACCTACCATACAACAAAAGCCCTACACAGACTGAAAGTGAAGGGCTGGGAACAAATATTCCAAGGAAGTGGACAGAGAAAAAAAGTCAGGTAGCAATACTCATATCAGAGAAAATAGACTTTAAAACAAGGGCCATAAAAAAAGACCCAGATGGACAGTTCTTAATACTCAAGGGAAGAATCCATCAAGAAGACATAAACATTGTAAATATATATGCACACAACACAGGAATACCCAAATACATAAAGAAAATCTTGGAGGATTTCAAGCAAGATATGGATAGCAAGACAGTTATACTAGGGTATTTAGACATGCCACTGTCAAAAATAGCTAGATCTTCCAAACAAAATATCAATAAAGATATTGCAGCACTGAACAATGTCCTAGAGGAAATGGACTTAACAGATATATATAGAGCCTTTCATCCCTAAAAAGCAAAATACACATTATTTTCAAATGCACATGAAACATTTTCAAAGATATGCCACATGATAGAACACAAAACAAGCCTCAATGAATTCAAGAGAATTGAAATCATATCAAGCATTTTCTCTGACCCCAAGGGACTAAAATTAGAAACCACCTCAAGGAAAAAACTCAAACACACTCAAACTCATGGAGATTGAATAGCATGCTATTAAACAATGAATGGGTCAAGAAAGAAATCAAAAAGTTTCTGGAAACAAGTGAAAATGAACTCACAGGAATCCAAAACATATGGGACACAGCGAAGGCAGTTCTGGGAAGGAAGTTCATAGCTATAGAGACCTACCTAAAAAAGATAGAAATGTTTCAGATAAACAACCTATCCATATGCCTACAAGAACTCAAGGAACAACAACAAAGAGAGCCCAGATCAAGTAGAAGGAAGGATATAATCAAGATAAGAGCAGAATTAAATGACATAGAGACTAAAAGCACAATCCTAAGAATCAGTAGATCCTGGAGAGGGTTCTTTGAAATGATAAACAAAATCGACAAGCCTTTAATAGGCTCATCAAGAAAAAAAGAGAGGACTCAAATAAACACAATCAGAAATGAAAGAGGAGAGATTACAACTAATACCACAGAAATACAAAGAACTGTATGCGAAGAAATTTGAAAACCTAGGTGAAATGGAAAAATTTCTAAAAAAAAAATAATCTCCCAAAACTGAAAGAAAAAGAAGCAGAAAGCCTGAACAGACCAATAACAACTGACAACATTGAAGCAGTAATTAAAAAAAAAAACTTGACATACAAAAGCTCTGGACTGGACAGTTTTGGAGGAGAATTTTACAAAGCATTTAAGGAAGAGCTAACCCCTATCCTCCACAGACTATTCCAAAAAATCCAGAAGATGGAAGACCCCCAAACTGTTTTTATGAAGTCAGCATCATCCTAATCCTAAAACCAGATAAAGTTATAACAGACAGAAAACTTCAGGCCAATATCACTGATGAACATAGATGCTAAAATCCTGAATGAAATATGGGTAAACCTCATCCAGCAATATGTGAAAAAGATCATACACCATGATTAAGTGCAATTCATCCCAAGGGGTACAAGGATGGTACAACATTTGCAAATCAATAAATGTAATGCATCACATAAACAAAAGGAAAGACAAAAATCACATGGTCATAGCAATAGATGCAGAAAAAGCATTTGATAAGGTAAAGCACTGATTTATGATAAAAATGCTCAGCGAAGTGGGAACAGAGGAAGTATTTTTCAGCCTAAAAAAGGCCATATATGAGAGACCTACATCCAACATCATACTCAATGGGCAAAAACTAAATCTTCCCCACTAAGATCAGGAACAAGACAAGGATTATGCTTTTACCACTCCTATTCAACACAGTATTGGAAGTCCTAGTCAGAGTGATCAGACAAGAAAGAGAAATAAAAGGCATCCAAACTGGAAAGGATGAAACAAAACTGTCATTATTTGCAAATGATGTGATAGTGTACATAGAAAATTGTATAGACTCCACCAAAAAACTACTTGACCTAATAAGTGAATTTGACAAAACAGCTGGATACAAAGTCATTATTCAGAAATCAAGGGCATTTTTATACACTAACAAAGAAATGCCAGAAATAGAAATAAGGAAAAAATCTCATTTGATATAGCAACAAGAAAAATAAAGTACCTAGGAATAAACCTAACCAAGGATGTAAAAGACCTATACTCAGAAAACAACACACCACTGAAGAAAGAAATTAAGGAAGACACAAACAAATGGAAGCAGGTACCATGTTCATGGATTGGAAGAATTAACATCAAAATGTCCATACTACCCAAAGCAATTTATAGACTCAATGCAGTCCTTATAAAAATACCAATGACATATTTCACAGACATAGAGCAACCATTTCAAAAATTTATTTGGAACCATAAATGACCTTGAATAGCCTCAGCAATTTTGAGAAAGAAGAACAAAGTAGGAGGGATCAGAATACCTGATATCAAACTGTATTATAAGACCATTGTAATCAAAAGAGCCTGATACTGGCGTAAGAACAGATGCATAGACCAACGAAACAGAACAGAAAGCCCAGAAATAACCCAAGTCTCTACAGTCAATTAATATTTGACAAAGGGGGCAGCACATAAAATGGAGTAAAAATAGCCTCTTCAACAAATAGTGTTGGGATACCTGTATAGCTACATGAAAAAAATGAAACATGATCCCCAACTTACACCATACACAAAAATAAATTCAAAGTGGATAAAAGACTTAAATATAAGTTTTGATATCATAAAAGTCTTAGAGGAAAACATAGGCAGGAAAATCTTAGATATTCCACACAGCAGTATTTTCAATGATATATCCCCTGGACCAAGGGACATAAAGGAAGGAATAAACAAGTGGAATCTCATCATAATAAAAAGCTTCTCCATGGTTGAAGATAAAAACATTAAAATGAAAACAGAACTACTGTAAGGGAAAATGTACTTGTCAATGACACATCAGACAAGGGTTTGATCTCCAAATTACATAAAGAAACTTATGTGAGTCCACTCCAGGAAGACAAACAACTGAACTGAAAAATGGTCATATTTTCCAAGACCTGAACAGACACTTTTCCAAGGAGGACACAAGAGGGCCCAGAAACATATGAAAAGATGTTCAGTATCTCTGGTCATCAGAGAGATGTAAATTAAAACCACAATGAAATGCCATTTCACAACAGTGAGGATGGCTATCACAAACAAAGCAACAAAGAACAAGTGTAGGAGAGCTTGTGGAAAAAAGGGAACCCTAGTGCACTATTGGTGGGAATGCAAACTGGTGTAGCCACTGTGGAAAACAGTGTGGAATTTCCTCAGAAAACTAAAAATGGAACTGCCTTTTGACCTCCCTATTCCACTGCTGGGATTATACCCTAAGAACCCTGAAAAACCAATTCATAAGAACCTATGAACCCCAATGTTCATGGCAGCACAATTTATAATAGCTAAGAGCTGGAAGCAATCTAAGTGCTCATCAGTAAATGAATGAATCAAAGAACTATGATACATTTACACAATGGAATACCATATGACAGAAAGAAAGGAGCTCCCACCTTTTGCAACAGCATGGATGGAACTGGAGAGCATTTTGCTAAGTAAAATTATCCACAGTGAAAGACAAATACCATGTGATCTCACTCTTAAGTGGAACCTAATCTACAAAAGAAACAAGCAAGCAAAATATAACCAAAGGCATTGAAATTAAGAACAATTTGAGATTGATCAGATGGGAGGTCAGAAGGGATAATGGGGAAAAAGGAGGAAGGGTTTTCAGGAACAACTATGAAGGACACATGGAGAAAACCAAGGGGAAATAGAATTAGGGGAGGGAGGTGAGGATAGCTGGGGTGGGGGGAGTGGTGTGTGGTAAATGCAGACAACTGTACTTGAACAACCATAAAATAATTTTAAAAAAGAAATGGAATAAGTCCTACCCATGTATAATAAGGATCCTTATTTATCCCTCAAAAATTTGGGCAAAAATGTATGCATTATAGATGGCAAAATATGGTAACTTTTTCATATTCAACTAGGATTTTGAGGTTTGTCTTATTATTTTCCAACAAAAACAACAAAAATTATATCATATTATCCTGTGAAGGGCATCATTTATCCATGTAGAAAACATTTTTAATAACTTATCCTCACACTTTCTTGACCTTCTCAGCAGTAATAACCTGTACCTTCACTCAGATTCCATTGTCTATCTCTGTGGATCTAGTTATCCCCTGGAAATTCTCTATCATTGAACAAACTTCTAATTTTTCATTGTTTATTCAGAAGAGTGGTAGTCGCTTTGTATATAACAGAAATTATTTATTTTTAAGTTTTAATAATGGAAGAAGAGTATATGTTGAAAGTGAGCAAGTCAATGGTGGATTATTGCATTTTCCTATGCTTTTGGAACTTCTCAATATCTTTAATATTTTTGTTTTGAAAAAATTTGAGCACTCAGTTAAGTTACAGAAACAGTACAGAATTTTATCTCATGTACTTTCTCTGTCTGTAGACTATTTGAAATTAAATCTCAAGAATTACAGCCATTTACTTCTAAAAATATTAGTATGCATCTCCCAAAAGCAAAGGCCTTCTCATATAATCACAAGGATAAAATTTAATAAATTTACCATTGATAAAGCATAACTACCTAATATACTTTACATATTTAAATGTATTTAATTATACCAATTGTGTTCTTCATAGCAATATTTTTCTTATTGAAAGTCTAACCAGTGATTATACATTGCATTTAGATGACATGCTTCTCAATACCCTTATGTTATGGTCTAAATTGTGTCACCAAAAATTCATATATGGAAGCTCTCACTCCCTGTACCTCAGAATATGGCTGTTTTGAAGATAGGATACATTAAGAGGTAATTAGATTAAAATGAGTTCATATGTATGAGCCCTATTCTAATATGACTGGGGTCCTTATAAGAACATTGCTTAGAAAACAGGCACACACAGAGAAAAGAACATGGGAAGACACAAAGAGGGATGGACATCTATAACCCAAGGACAGCAGACCTAAGAGGAAACCAACCCTGCCAACACCTTGATCTGTGACCTCTAGGCCCCACAATTGTAAGAAAATAAATTTTCATTGTTTAAGCAACCCAGTCTAAGGTAATCACAGCTGTAGAAAACTAAAATATCTTGTATATTGGACAAATATCATGTATTATTTCCTCAAAAAAAAGGTGAAATTCAATTTCCCAGTGTGTCCTGTAGCTGAAATGTTAGCTTCTCACAAAGTTATACCAACTATATGAGCAAGAGTGAGATTTTGGGTTAAGAGGAAGCCACATGAGAATGGAGTATACTCAAGAGTTTACCAAGAAGTGAGAATTGTGACAGAGTCATTCAGTTTTACCAGGCAGAAATGGCTGTCAGAGCAGCCACACACAACACAGTTCAGGCAATAGTTGAATTTGAAGTAAAATTAAATATGTGGGCATCAGCAAGGCAAATTGGAATCTAGAGGTCAGTGACAGTTATGATAAAAGTCTTCATATTAGGACAGTTCTGCAGTTTGAAGCATGATCTTCAAAACTCAGTTTTAAGGTTTGTTCTTGAGCCGTGTTCTTGTCCAAACAAATCTGTGAACTCCTGATTTCTATTTAATAAATTCCTCTGGTGAATCATCCAGATACTGCTTTCTTTGCTTGAAATGAAGAGTTCTGAATAAAATCAAGTCAGCCTGCTTCAAAACTTGCTCTATCAATTCTGTGTGGCCTAGGAGAACAAAAAGATAAAGCAGGTGATTAGGTTGATTTACATAATTCAATATGTTAATGATTCATTCTTATCTAGGTAGTAAATAAAAGCTAAGAAAATCCACCTGACGAAATATCAACATATTTTATAATTTTTATAATAAAAATAGCAACAATTTTATAATTTTAACTAATAAAATAACTCCAGACCTAACAGTAAGTGTAATAAAATGCATTCACCTTTTATCTTATCCTCATAACATGGTATTATGAGGATATTATATCCTCATGGTATTTTATTAGTTTCTATCATTCTTTTTGATCTTTAACTTTGTATATTACCTTTTATGTTATAGTCATAAGTTGCTTAATGTGGGTCTACATTCCAAGAAATGTGTGATTAGTGATTTTGTCATTTTACAAACATCATAGAGTATACTTACACAAACCTAGATGGAATAGTCTATCACACACATAGGCTATATGGTATAGCCTTTGGCTTCAAGACTATATTCCTATACAACAGGTTACACTGAATAGTATAGACAATTGTAACCCAATTGTAAATATTTGTGTATCTATATATATCTAATATACAATAGAGAATGATCAGTAAAAATACAATATAAAAAATAAAAAGTGGCAAAGCTGTTTAAGGCACTTACTATGAAAGGAGCCTGCAAGATGGGAAGTTGCTCTGGGTGAGTCAGTGAATGAGTGTTGATTGAGTATGAAAGCCTAGGACATTGCTGTACACAACTTAAGACTTTATAAACCCTGTTCACTTATGCTATGTTGGAGACCGCCCTGCCTGGTGTCAGGAAGCTGTGACCCCCTGTGATTTAGGCTGAGTAAGAAACCACCGAATCAGGAGCCACTAAGGAGACAAAACTTATCCCCCTGGCAGGAACGCTACCTGTTCTGTCCCTGGCCTTTAATGCTAGATCAGTTACCAATGACAGGTAACAATTCTGTAGAATAGAGAATGGACCTAAGACAGGTTCTGATCTCGTAAAGGGCTCTGTGGAATAAGTCTCACGAGACTGTGGAAATAAAGGAAGGGGCTGTGGAAAGGAAGGGGTGATCGGTATCTACCCCTGCCCCCTCTTAGCCTGAGTCTCTGTACTCAGACGTGAGAAATCCAAGTCTCCTTGCTGCCTCTATCACTCCAGCCCTTAGCAAACAGCCAAAGGGGCTAGCTCAGACTGGAGACAGCGGACCCCCAGGGTAATCAGGCCTGGGACAAAGGATATGCAAAATCCTGTGAGATCTGTTTGCTGGAGGATGTTATTAACTTGGAATTTGAAGGCACAGTCAGGAAACCTTTAAAACCTGTAGTCTTTTCATATGATAAAACTCCAATCTCTGCCCGGAATCACAACAGAAACTCTGTTAATATCCTTGTAAGATACATGTTCCCTTTGATCCCTTCTGCCAGACTGTCAATCCACAAACTGTCTACTTTCTCAATAAAAACCCACTGGGACAAAGGAAGAGGCTCTTCCCCTTAGGAGGGTTTAGCCCGGAGCGGCTCAAAGAATTGGAGAGTGAGTGCTCCATCTTTGTCTTCCATTCAGAAAACTGTTTCTGTGCATGATTATTTCTATAGTGAGTTTTTGCATGTCCACAGACAGCTGGGTTTTAAGCAAGGTTTGAAAATCGCTACAATGCTATATTAAATTTATTTTAAAATGTTTCTCTTTCTTTAATAATAAATTCACTTAGTTTGTTTAACCTTTATTTACTTCATAAACTTTTAATTTATTTTATTTTTTTTAAATATTTTATTTATTCCCTGGCTGGTGTAGCTCAGTGGATTGAGCATGGGCTCCGAACCAAAGCATCACAGGTTCAATTCCCAGTCAGGGCACATGCCTGGGTTGCAGGCCATGGCCCCCATCAACCACACATTGATGTTTCTCTCTCTCTCTCTCTTTCTCCCTCCCTTCCCTCTCTAAAAATAAATAAATTAAAAAAATATTTTATTTATGCCTTGGCTGGTGTGGCTCAGTGGGTTGAGTGCCGGTCTGTGAACCAAAGGGTTACCTGTTGGATTCCCAGTCAGGGCACATGCTTGGGTTGTAGGCCAGGTCCCCAGTAGTGGGTAGGCAAGAGGCAAGCACACATTGATGTTTTTCTACCTCTCTTTCTCCCTCCCTTCTGTTCTCTCTGAAAAAATAAATAAATGAAATCTTAAAAAAAAAAAAAGATTTAAGTACACCTAGCAGTCACTTCCATGATGTCACCCTTTGGCCACCATATAATAATATACATTGTTTACTGTATACATAAAACATTCTCTTTTTATCTCAAGGGAGAAAATCCAGAGTTACTACCACCAAAAAAAAAAATGTCCTTCTATCCAGATCAAGCACAGTACTTTTCAGCATAGAATGTGATCCTAAGATTTATAAACAAAAAGATACATGCCCTCAACATGTAGTGGTGGGGTATAAACACTATAACTACAATAAACACTCAAATCATAAGCAGAAAGGAGAAACAAATCATCAAATCCTGCTCATTTTGCATTTTGAAGACCATGCTATGTAAGTTCCTCAGTTAGCTCCACTGTTTGCCATAGGTTCTGGAAATAACTTTTTTTTTTTCAGTGTCCTTTGTAGTCCTTCATTTGCCTTCTTGTAATATGTCCCTATTGCCTTATACTTCTGGTGTAGACTTGAAGAAACAGATTGTTTTAGAGGTTCAGCAACAACAGGCTCTTGCAGGTCAGCATTGAGGTTAGCAATGATTTATTTTCATCACTTTGATTCTTGTCTGCTCCATTTGAAATAACCAAAGAAAAGAATCTTCTTTGGTTATAGTTTTTTTACTTCAAATTTTTATTTATTTACCAGTTTCTAGGGGCAGACTACTCCCTCACCTTAATTTAATGGTAGTTACCTTGAGGCCAAATGAAAGAGTAACTTGAATGTGATGACAATATCATTACATTGATTTTGGATGCTGAGTTGCTTAAATTTTCCACTGAAGAACATTTAATGTGGTAGTTTCTAGAAAGGCCCACAGCCACCCTCCTTTCTTTTGCTATTTAGGGTTGAGATACATAAGGCTTTTCTAACCTTCTAAGATCTAAATTACTAAACTGAAAGTCAATTAAATTTATTTTTTTGGTAATGTATGATTTTGTCTCTGTTAAAATCTCATTTTAACACTGATTTGTCATACAGTAAGCATTAATATTTATTAATCTTCTCTTAACCAGTTTGATATTGTTCCCCTTTCTTCCTAATTCACTCTTGGACAATCAAATTACCCCAAATGTTAGCAGATGATGAGAGTGAACAAATATTGTTCCCAATCAGTCTGTTCTCTTAACCTAAGATGGCCTCTCTAGTTGTAATCCAGATGAAATACTGAATTTTAAAGAACATTATTGTGGGCTGTCTAGTAACTACTAACACTGATTTTTATGACCAAAAAACAAAAAACACTGTGAAAAAATAATATATTTTAAGATCAGTGCTTATTTCAATTTAACAATACAGAGGATGTGTTCATTTAAATAATTTTGTATTCTTATATTTTCCTTGCAAATTGACTAAATTTATCTCTAAGTTACTCAGTAAAAAGTAGAAAAGATCTGCTAAAGCAACATTTTGACTTTTTCTAGCCACTTACAGAGGCAGTTCCAGTAAAGATGTGGTCTTTCTCTAAAATTATCACAGGTAACTGTTTTGCTAAATGTTTTGCCCTGGTATAACAAGACCACCAGCTTAGAGGACTGCAATGTAAGCTTCCTTGCCTCCCACCAACTGATTGCAAAGCCAGTACTACATATTTTGTTTGTTTTTAGGACAATATCTCACTTTCAGTTACTAATTTGTACATTAGGATACTGGCTATATTGTATCAAAAAAGAAAAGCAAAATACATGATTTAAATCATACAGATTTAAAATACATTATGTAAATAATACATATTTCAAATATATCATTTAAATAACATAGAAGGACAGATTTTCACTTATTTAGCTGTACAGAATAAAGTGACCCACAGCAGATAAGTTGACCTCACCATTCTCAATGTGTGGTTTTGATCTCTAGATACAAGGCAGCTGGCCCACTTATATCCATTTTTCCAGCTAGCAGAAAAGAAAAAAAAGAAGTTGAAAATAAGCACTTTCCTTTTGAAAGATGGGACTCTGATTGAATGTTTTACTCCAGTTTTTCATTTTGGTCAGAATTAACGTTGCCACATCTAACTAAAAGAAGAGGAGAGAAATGAGTTTAGCCAAACAGCCATTCATACAATTAAAACTCAACGGGGTTTATTAGTAAGAAAAAAAAAGAATGATTAATGGAGAGAAATGAGAGGCTTCTATACACTACTGTACACTGCTACAGTGCTCTTTCCATTAAAATCACCTTAGGAAATAACAATATGACATTTTACAAATCTAAGGGGCAAATGAGTGTCAAGCTTGAAAAATAACTAGCTTTTAGAGTTCAGGGCATGGAAGATATTGTTATCTAAATTTTTCTTTAGGTCAGAATAGCTGAGACCCAAGTTACTAAATTACAGATCTAGAAGAAATCTTCAGACTTCATCTTGCCTTTAATTTACACCATATCTAAAGTACCCTGGGAAATATGTTAGTCCAATGTAACCTTCTGAGATCTTTAAAGAAGATGTCTAGTTTCTTTTAGCTGTATTTTTATCATTTAATTTTGAAAGAGAAGTGCCATGAAATCACATTCCCATAGGCAATCCTGTAATTCTTCAGAGTATAGTTTAATGTAGGGTTAAAGATGGTGAGGATAAAACCAATATGACTGGGTTCAAACCTCGGGGATTCCAGCTGATGTATTTAGCAACTTAGTGACTCAAGCGAAATACTCAGTCTCTCTAAAGCTCAGTTTCTTCTTTTTATTTATTGTTGTTCAGTTACAGTTGTCCCTCCTTTTTCCCTATTGCTTTCCCCTGCTTTGCCACCCCCATTCTCAATGCTCATAAGTCCTCTATTCATGTTCCTTTGCTTGCCCCTTCGCCTTCTTTCCCCATTATGCCCTTCCCTGCTTCCCTTTGGTCACTGTCAGTTTGTTCTTTATTTCCAAGTCTCTGGTTCTATTTTGCTCATTTATTTGTTTTGTTCACTAGGTTCCACTTATAGGTGAGGTCATATGGTATTTGTTTTTCACCTCCTGGCTTCTTTCACTTAGCATAATGCTCTCCAGATCCATCCATATTGTCTCAAAGGGTCGGAGCTCCTTTCTTATCTTTGTTGCATAGTATTCCATTATGTAAATGTATCATAGACCTCAGTTTCTTAATATATAAAAGGAGGATCATATTTGAACCTATTTGTGATGAGAGGAATAAATGTTTCAAAAATGTGTATAACATTTACAAAAATTGCTGGCATTTGGTCAATTCTCCATGAGTAACAGCTATTAATATCTCTTTGTATCTATTTTCAGAAGATGCTCCCAAAAGAAATGGTACTGTTACCTTTTAAAAACCAGCTAAGTTATATGAATATTAACTTAAATTAACCAGACAACATGAACCTATGTTATTTTATATTATAAAGAAGTGTGTTATATTAATACAAATTAATAGAAAAATAAGACATACTGTTAAGCTACTTAAAAGTAAAAGTCCAACAGATTTTTTTCAGGTACCACCTTAACAGGAGGTTTGGCATTAGACATAAAACAATACTAATTACGAGCCAATTCTCTTTTGTTTGTTAAAGCACTTATTCTTGCAAATTATTACAAAATGAAAGTAATAAAATTAAATAAAATAGTTTTCCTGATTATAAATATAGCATAATTGAAAATCAAGAAGTATAGAAAAATATTTTTAAATTATCTGAAATTATTCTGTAGTAAAATAACTACTACTTATTCTCTTTGAAAATCTTGCTAGATGTTTCTGTTAAGTCATTAAAAACATAAGACCTTTCTGATAATAATGGGAAATCCATCCTACAGATAACAATGATAAAATTTTAAAAACATATTTAAAATAATTATTTGAAGGCATTGATTATTACAAGAGGCATACAACATACATCTGAAAATAAACATAACAAATGTACTTTGAAGCTTTATTTATAAGAACCTCAAACTAACATCAATTGAAATATCTAACCAAGCAGAACAAATGTGTATGTACCAAAAAACTATGGTACATTTACACAATGGAATACTACACAGAAGAAAGAAAGGAGTTCCTACCCTATGCATGGATCTGGAGAACATTGTGCTAAGTGAAACAAGCAAGGTGGTGAAGGACAAATACCATATGATTTTACCAATAAGTGGAACCTAATCAACAAAACAAATAAGCAAACGAAATATAACCAGAGGCACTGAAATTAAGAACAAACTGACAGTAACAGAGGGGATGTAGTAGGGAATAATGGGGGAAAACAGGAAACGGGTTGTCAAGGAAGATGTCTAAAGGACACATAGAGAAAGCCAAAGAGGGAGAGAACTTAGGGTGGGAGGTGGGAATTGCTGGTGTTGGAGGAGTGGTGGGGGAGAAATGGAGACAACTGTACTTGAACAACAATAAAAAATAAATAAAAATGAACATAATTCAGGAGTAAAAAGGGCAAACAATAAATATATAGAACACGAATGAAGATCTACAACATGCTAAGTGAATAAAGCCAGACACAAAGACTACGTACTATATAAATGCATTTATAAGAAGTTTTATAAGAAGTTTTTAAAGGAGTTTCTAGGAAGAAATAGTGAAACTACAGGGACAAAGTGCAAATTAGTGTGTGCCTGAGGCTGGGATTTGAAGGAGGGGATAAACTTAAGAGAGAAAGGAGGAATTTGGGGGGCTGAAGGAAATGTTCCATTTATTGATGTGATGGTGGTTTCACCACACTTTTCATTTACTGAAACTTATCAAACTATATGTTTACAATTGGTACTTTTTTTATTTTATGAAAACTATTTCACAACAAAACAGTTGAAATAATAAAATTCATCCATCTTACATTTCACCTCTCAATCCTCCTAATCACTTGTTATACAATATGTTGATCAAAATGCTTCTGATGAAAATTACCTTCTGAAAAATAGAATAAGCTTTCAGTTTCTTCCTAACTCTTGATCATCCAAGGATTATAATTAAGGTAACCCCTGAAGAAAGAGATGGAGGGTAATCTCTGCTTTAGATTCATGAAGCAAATTTTGATCTATTTAATTTTTTTAGTCAAAATATTTTTAATATCTATTAACATTTTCTGTTTGATTCCTGAATTGGCTTGAAATGCATAATTTAATTTCCAAATACTTAGAGGTTTTCCAGGGATTTTTTCTGTCTCAGACTTCTAATTTATTTGTTTTGTTATAAAAATAGTTTTTATGGTTTCTAACCTTTTAAATTTATTGACCTGCTTTTTAGCCCAGCATATGTAATATCTTAATAAGTGCTACACTTGATCTTATAAAGAATAAGTTTCATATGACTCAACAGCAGGAAGACAAAGAAGCCAATTAAAAAATGGGCAAAGGACTTGAACAGACACTTCACCAAGGAGCAGACATGAAGGGCCCATAAGCATATGGAAGGACGCTCCACATTGCTAGCAATCAGAAAGATGCAGATTAAAACTTCAATGAAATACCAATTCATACTGGTGAGAATGGCCATTAAACAAATCAGCAAACAACAAATGCTGACAAGGATGTAGAGGAAAAGGTCCCTAGTGCACTACCAGTGGCTGCACAAACTGGTAGAGCCACTGTAGAAAACAGTATGAAATTTCCTCAAAAAAACTAAATATGGAGCTGCTTTTAGACCCAGTGATTCCATTGCTGTGATTATACCTTAAGAATCCTGAAACAAACAATCCTGAAACAAACAATATGAACACCCTATGTTCATAGCAGCATTATTTATAATAGCCAAGTGCTCAAAACTGCCTAAGTGCCCATCAGTAAATGTGTGGATCAAAAAACTATGGTACATTTACACAATGGAATACTATGCAGCAGAAAGAAAGAAGGAACTTCTACCCTTCGTGACAGCATGGATGGACCTGGAGAGCATTATTCTAAGTGAAGTAAGCCAGGCAGTAAAAGACAAATACCATATGATCTCACCTATAGGTGGTACCTAATGAACAAAACAAACAAATGAGTGAAACTGAAACAGAGGCGTGGAAACAAGGAACACACTGAGAGGGGAAATAAGGGTGGAAGGGTCTAAGCAATGAAAAAGTAAAAATGACCCATAGACATGGACAACAGGGTGGAGATTGACTGTGGGAGCAGAGATTGGGTGGGGCAAAGGAGAGCAATGGGGAAAAATTGGGACAACTGTAATAGAATAACCATAAAAGGAGTAAGTTTTATGTTATATATTTTTTTAATATTCTAAAATGTCAGTTATCTCAATTTGTTTGATAGTATTATTCAGGCCTTCTATATGCATATAGATTTACTTGTTGTTTCTGTTTTTCAATTTTTTTTTTATTTAACTAAATTCTATGGCTCATCAAGTCTCCTGATTATAGCAATTAACCATATCATACATTCTTTGTACCTGACTTCTCCACTACTCTTGAACTGACATCAAGCAAGAATAACAACTTTTAATCTTCATAACTCCAGTATTAGTACATTGCCTAGCATATAGTAAGTTGTCTTCAAGTGTTGTATGAATGCATAGATTATTTACTTGATCAATCAAACAACCAATAATGAAAAAAACCTATCATTAACAGAGTGCAAATTAGAAATGTACAGAAATCATTATGCTATAAACTATGTTGTCCTCAAATTTATATATTGAAGTCTTAACTGTCCCAATATTACTGTATTTGGAAATAGTACTTTTAGGAGCTAAATCAAGTTAAGTGAGGTTTTTAGATTGGTCCTAATTCACTAGGATGATTTTGCCTTATAATAATAATAATAAGAAATCTCTCTCTCTTCCCCCCCTCTCTCTGTCTCTCTCTCTCCCCCCTCTCTCTCTCCACGTGCATGCACTAAGGGAAGGCCATATAGTGATAAGGTGGCACCTACAATCCTACTTTTGGATCTCCAGCCTCCAGAGCTATGAGAATATATATATTTTTAATTTAAATCACCCAATCTATGGCATTTTTATGGCAGTCTAAGCAGACTAAGGAACACTATAAATATATTTAGCAAGTGTTTTCACTTAAAATACATCACTAAAAATATTTACGACATTCTGCTACATAGTCCTCAGAAATTCTTTCATGAATAAAAGATTTATAAAGCAAATTTATTAAAATAATTTGTTAAAATAAAATCATTAAAGGTTAAGCAAGGAAATGAGATAGTTTAGTCAAGAGATTACATAGTATAAAGTAAGACAAATAATTTTTAATGCAACTAATACCTTACTGAGTACAACATCAATTTCTCTATAGTACCCTATCATCAAAAGGTACCAAACAATTATCTTATTTGTTCTCAAAAAGATGTCATAAAGTCAAGACTTGTAGACTTCCCCATCATTTGTCTATAGTATGTAGTTTTGTTTCACAATCAATGCCATCAAATCACTGGAAAGGAACAGAGAAAGAAAAAGAAAGATTCTACATTATCAATCTTCTCTTCAATGAGCTATTTTTCAAAGGGCAAAAGAAGTGTGTACTGTCATATATGATGTTCATCAAATATCAAAAGAACTTTCTATTTTGAGAAAAGGAGATTTCATGTTATAATTGTATAGAACCAAATAATACTCAGTGGTTTTATTTAGCTCCTCAGTTTTATGTAAACATTGTAATATAGATTATCAGACCTTATTCAAACTCTATGTAGGATTAAATAAATAATTGAAAACAGGAAAGTGCTCAAATAAAGCATGTTATTGGTTAAAAAATTTAACTGTTACAAAAGATGATTTGGGACAAATGAGGTCTGGAATCCATGATCTTCCTGAATGCGCTCACAGTCCTGTTTTGGGAAACAAGTCTTTATAGTATATCCTTGATGACTATCTTTCAGTTCAAAGAGAGGTGAATATATCTTTGGAAATCCAGGTGTTATGCTTTGCAGTAGACACATCTGTATGATTATTCATTTGCCAGCGTCAACTTATCTTTGACTTGAGGTGTGCAAAAACAAAATAAATGAAACCAGTGATTACAATATAAAGCAGATTTAAAGGATAAAGAGCAAGAAAGGAAACTTTATAAATGTTTAGAATAGTCTATCCTGGTATAGTATTTGAGAACTCTTCCCTCTGGGCTTTCAATTGGTAGTATAATTTGTCTACCTTTTTAAAAAAGCAATAGAATATTTTTGGGCATATACCATTTGCGATGACCAGCAATTGGCAGTATTATAAATATACAAGGAAGTATAAGCCATGGTCATTCTCCTTAAAGTACTTTGTCTTACAAGGGCAGGTAATACAAGCATACTAATAACTTGATGAAGCAATATTTGCTAAGTCTTTTAAGACTGGCACAAAGAAATTGCAAAAGAAACAACATTCATTCTAGGTCTAATACTCCAGAATTTAATTCAGCTAATCTGGAGGCCATCAGTTCTGACCTTGTTCCACTCTACATTCTCAGATGACAGAACTGGAAATCTACTACCACTGAGATCTCTATGTAGCTTTGGCTGCATTAACAAACACAACAGAAAAACATTCTCTGATAACACAGTCTCCTATTAGGCTTAGCTTACCTGCTCTTACTTTATCCCCTTAGGAAGGTATAATAATTGAAATCAGAGAAGTTGCATGTAGTGATTTGGAAGTTTGAATTAGGAAATTCTTCAGATTTAGGGGTACATGTAGCTTTTCATTTACAGTTCTTATTTTAAGCCACTTCAAGCTACCCAGATTTACTGATTTATAGTTAATTAGGATTGAGATTTTCATTGAAAATTCAAATACTTATATGCTTTTTGCATGCATTTCAGATCCTGTTGGCTGAAGCAAATAATTGTAACAGTCAAGAAATGATTGAATACCACAGGGAAGGACTTCTACCACCCTGCCCCTAACAACTTGTAAGTAAATCCTGCTGTGTTCTCTGTTCACAGAAATATCTTTCTGACATCACTTGTGATAGCTGAAAGACTTCTTTTCCTATCAGCAAATGAAATCCCAATGCAGTTTTTTTCACTTTTTAACCATGTCTCAAAATCCCTTAAGAAATTTTTTTTCTATTCACTGTTAGACTTTTATACTAGAATTAAATTAATTGTATCATTTAGAGGCATAGTTATTATATGTGTGTACAAGTACTACTGTGATAACTGAACATCAATTGAGTATAAGGTTTACAGAAGAAATCTATGATAATTATGGCAAAAAAAGAATATATTTGTCTTCAGAAAGATTCCATTAAATTATGCCATTGTGCATTCAAATTATTTGATGAATACAGAATTTAGTAAGGGAAGATATTTTTAAAAAATATTTTATTAATTTTAGAGAGAGGGGGAGAGAAGGAGAAAGAGAGGGAGAGAAACAGCAATGTGTGGTTGCTTCTTGTGCACCCCCTACTGGGGACCAGGTCTACAGCCCAGGAATATGCCCTGACTGGTAATTGAACCAGCAATCTGTTGGTTTGCAGTCCTGTGCTCAATCCACTGAGCTACACCAGCCAGGGTGAAAGAGCTTTATTTTTATTTTAAGAAAGAAAAAACCTAAAATATTTATTAGAATCTATTAAATATGTCAATGAATAGTTATCAGAGAGGTAAAACTTTCTTCATTACAAATGGTCAAGAAAACAAGATAAAATAATATCTAACCTACTCACAACTGAATTCATCTATAAACATTTCTTGATGTAAAAGAAGAGACAGCCGTAACTGGTTAGGTCCAGGGAAGCTTTTTATAAGCTATCAAAGTACATACTGATAGTAAACAGAGGGGAGGTGGAAGGGGATAATAGAGGGAAAAGGGGAAAGGGTTTTCAGGAATATGTACAAAGGACACATGGAAAAAATCAAAGAGGGGTAGGATCAAGTGTGGGGATGGCTGGGGTGGGGGTGGGGACTCTGATGGGAAATGGAGACAGCTGTACTTGAACAACAATTAAATTAAAAAATCTTTCTTATCTCTTACTTTGCAACATGCTGCTTATATGCTGTTTAGGAAAAGATTTTACATTTAAAATGCCTGAAGTGAAAACACTCCCATTGTAGTTGAACTTATTTAGAAGCTATATGAATTCTCTTATTTAAGATATTGAATCAAGCCCTGGCTGGCGTAGCTCAGTGCATTGAGCGCGGGCTGCGAACCAGACATCGCAGGTTCGATTCCCAGTCAGGGCACATACCTAGGTTGCAGGCCATGTCCCCCAGCAACCGCACATTGATGTTTCTCTCTCTCTCTCTCCCTCTCCCTTCCCTCTCTAAAAATAAATAAATAAATAAAATCTTAAAAAAAAAAAGATATTGAATCAGAATCTCATGCCAAGATAATGTTTAATTTGTAAAATGATAATTTATAGTACATTAGTTTTTGCCTTTCAGAAGCTAAGATTAATGAGATCCTATAAAAACATTTTTTTCTGATTTTCAAACTAATATTTTAAATTCTTTGGAACATTCATTCCTAGGTTATTTTTATGCTACAATAAATTTTTAAATATTGACTGACCAAGAAATCACAATATGCTTTAACATTACCATGTTATATAGATATTGCTAAACATGTTGATTTTGTTTTATCTTCTGAAAAAATTCTCAGTTGTATTTGTAAAATTTTTCTATTCATTTAACTCTTAATTTGTCAGTTGAGAAGCAGCCTCTTCAGATTTACCAACATGGGTACCTAAATATCACCAAACATTAACTTAATACAGAGAATTTCCCACCTGAGGTCTTTTTCAACTAAACTGACACTTCACTACTGAGATTTACAGTTCTTGACTAAAACCAGAAATAATTGTTTTGTTAATATTAAGAGAAAAATCTTGATTCTTTTGTGCAAGTTGTGTGAGAAGTGAAAATTTTCTCATTGTTTAGTTTCTGAATGAAACAGCAGTGAAAACTTTCTCATTGTTTATATATAGTTTCTGACTGAAAAAAACTAATATTTATGATTGCTTTAGCTTCTCCTAACTAATGATAATTGAATTTTACAAATGTCTGTTACCTTTTGCCAGTCAAAACACACCTATGATTAGTCATTTCCAAGGACTAAGTTATGCATCTGTGAGCAGTAGGTATAAAAGAGAGAAGGTAATAGATAAGCTAGTTATATTTTTATGAATTTTTAACCCAGAGTTAAGCCTAACATTAAAATGGGCTATTTATAAGACTTTGTAACTCAGTGGAATTCCATGATATGTTATAAAGTTCTTTTCTTCAAACAATCAAGAGAGCATTTTGGCAATTCATCTTCCTATTGACAGTTAAAATGAGAAGTCCATTTGATCATTATATTAAAATCCTAAGAATCAGGTTTTCTTAAATGTCACAGGCACCATGGGGTCCTGGGTTTATTTCAACATCTAAAACCTGAATCCCTGATTCATGATTCAGGAACTACTATAATATATCAAGATTATAAATGGCTCTCTCCAACACCCAAAAGTACAGTTGTCACACTTCTGGGATTTTCAGTGGTCAAGGTGACTCCTTACTGGATTGTGTGAGACTATTTTAGCAAATACATCCACTTATCTCAACTTGCAATAAACTTTTAGGATATCTGCTATCAGAGTTGAGGCCCTTGAAGCAAATTATAGTAGGTCTATACTTGAGAGATAATGATTATAATTTATTTTGTTTCTTTATTTAAAATATTAACTATCTGTTGGTAACTGAGTAATAAAACTCTATACTGTAAAGACTGTTGTCTCTTCCAGCCAAGGTGGAGGCATAGGTAGTTATGCTTTGCTTCCTTTAACGACCAAAAGAAAGACAATAGCAAATTGAAAAGCAAAAACAACCAGAGCTGCCAGAAAAGTGAATTGCATGGAAGTCAAACAACAAAGGAGTTAAAAAAGAAATATTCATTCAGACTTGTACTGGGGGCAGAGATTGGCAGGGTGGAGAAGAAACATGAGATAGTGATGGACCAGGAAGGTGAGGTGGAGGCTAGAAGACCAGGCAGTCCCACATTCACATCTGGATAAGCCGGGAGGAACAACAGGAGAGTGAGCCAAACCACACAATCCAGAGTTCCAACACAGGAAACTAAAGCCTGAAAACCTCTGGTTGTAAAAACCTGTAGGGGTTGTGGTGTGGAAGAAACTCTCAGCCTCACAGGAGAGTTTTTTGGAGAGAATCACAGAGTCCTAGAACATACACAAACCCACCCATCCAGGAATCAGCACCAGAAGGGCTCAATTTGCTTGTGGGTAGTGGGGGAAGTGACTGAAAGTGGGCCAAGAGTATAGCAAGTGGCATTGTTCTCTCTCTGACCCCTCCTGCACAAACAATGACACAGTGCAGCAAAGTGGGTTGCCCCACCCTGGTGAATACCTGAAGCTCCACCCTTTATACCTTAACAGGTACACCAACACAAAGAAGTATGGTCCAAATGAAAGAACAAATCAAAACTCCACAAAAAAAAAAAAAAAGAACTAAGCAACAAGGAGATAGCCAACCTATCGGATACAGAGTTCAAAACACTGGTAATCAGGATGCTCACAGAAATGATTGAGTATGGACACAAAAATAGAGGAAGAAGTGAAGGCTATGAAAAGTGAAATGAAGAAAAATATATAAGGAACCAACAGCAAAAAGAAGGAAACCAGGCTCAAATCATTGATTTGGAACAGAAGTAAGAAATAACCATTCCACCAGGACAGAATGAAGAAAAAAGAATCAAAAGAAAAAAAATGAGGGGAGGCTTAGGAATCTCTGGGACAACTTTAAACATTCCAACACCAAAATCACAAGGGTGCTAGAAGGAGAAGAGGGAGAGCAAGAAATTGAAAACTTATTTGAAAAAAAAATTGAAAAACTTCCCCAATCTAGCAATGGATTGCTAGACTTACAGAAAGTCAAGGAAGCTCAAAAAGTCCCAAAGAAATTGGACCCAAGGAGGAACACATCAATAAACATAATAATTACATCACCCAAGATTAAAGATAATGAGAGAATCTTAAAAACAGCAAGAGAAAAGGAGACAGTTACCTACAAAAGAGTTCCCATAAGACTATCATCTGACTTCTCAAAAGAAATATTACAGGAAAGAAGGGACTGAAAAGAAGTATTCAAAGTCATCAAAGGCAAGGACCTACAAGCTAGATCACTCTATCCAGCAAATTTATCATTTAGAATGGAAGGGCAGATAAAGTGCTTCTCAGAAAAGGTAAAGTTAAAGGAGTTCATCTTCACCAAGCCTAGTACATGAAATGTTAAAGAGACTTAAGAAAAAAAAGATCAAAACTATGAACATTAAAATTACAACAAACTAACAACTATCAACAACTGAACCTGAAAAAACAAAAATGACAAAAAACTAAGCAAACAACTAGAACACTAACATAATCTAAGAAATGGAGATTAATGGAGGTTATCAGTGGTGAGGGGGAAGAGAGAGAATGGGAGAAAGCATAACTGATAAGAAGCATAACTGATAGGTACAAAGTAGACAGGGGAAGGTCAAGAATAGTATAGGAAATGGAGAAGCTAAAGAACTTAGATGTATGACCCATGAACATGAACGAAGGGGAGGAATACTGGTGAGAGGGGAGATGCAGATCAGAGGGGCATAAATGAGAGATAAAATGGGAAAAATGTAATTGCATAATCAATAAACTATACTCAAAAATAAAGATTGTTTTAATTTTAGATGATGAGTACTCTAAGAATCTTTTATTTATCTGCTAAGGCTATAGTCAGATAGTTGTGTGTGTGTGTTTTTTTAAGCTACTACTTAGTCTTGTCTTTTGTTGTTTGCTTTCATTTCTTTTTGTCTCTAGACTTTCCTTTCTTTTTTTTTAACCCATTAGATAATTTTAATATTAGACGTGCTTTTCTGTCTTCATCATGGGATTCCTTTCTGTCTTTATAACATGTGATTAGAAAAAGTAGACTGATATGATAGAAAGAATACAGGGTTTAGGGTCAGACTACCTGGTAATAGTCTTACTTCTTTACTTAATTTTTCTTATGAATCAGAGAAAGTCAATGTATCAGTTTCAAAGTCCTATCATTTCATACCAAAAGTGAGGATGTAGAAGAGAATGATCCTTAAGGTCACTCCATGTGCAAAGCCCTTTGATTTTATTAACTGAAGAACTGATGCTATTCTGTATAGTTAACTTTGATTAAGAGAAATGTGAAAAACCATAGAAAACATAAATGTTCATTTGCTGGAAAATAAGTGAGATTTCATTATTATTATTGACCTCTCTATTCATAACCTTGATCCATATTGATATTGCTGTGTCTTGAGGTTCAATGTCATCTAATTCTCTTGATAATTGTGGTTATGACTGCAGGATTTGGAAAAAGAAAATGGGCTGGGATTCTGAGTTGGTTACTTAATAGTTCTGAAAATATAACTATTTTAACCTTTTTTTCTGTAAGTTAGGAATAATTATTACTCCATAACCATTTTACTGGGTGTTGCATAAACATATAGGAGACACCTAGCACAGTGCATGTAATAAAGTGCACATTCAAAAGGATAATTATTATTGTTATTGATTTCACTATTGAGTTTTCCTGACAGTAGAATTTGAAAAGAGAATAAGGAGTGAATATAAAAATACTGGATAATAGAGAAGAGGACCATTGAAGGGCAAAACAATTGTAAAATGTAAAAAATTTAATCTATGATAAAATATTCCCTATATCAAGAATGGTAAATACTATATTGAAATTTCCTTTCAGCCTCCATTGTGTACATCACTATTTACCTTAGCCCTAATGAGCCCTTATCTTAGTATTCAGACAAGCACTACTCATTGATTCACATAACACTTAACACAGAATCTAATTTGCCATTTCTGGCCCAGGTCTAACATTAGTCTAGAGCTTTTTAAAGATAATGAAGAATATGGATATACCAGGGATAAAAAATCTCACAAAATAAATAAATTTACTTACTTATTCATTCATTCATTCATTCATTCATTCATTTATATTGTTGTTCAAGTATAGTTGTTTCCATTTCCCCCCACCACCACTCTCCTCTGCCCCACCCATCCCCACCTCCCACCCTCTATCCTGACCCCCTTTGGCTTTGTCTGTGTGTCCTTTATATATGTTCCTTGATGACCCTTCTCCTTCTTTGCCCTGTTATCCCCCTCCCACCTCCACTCTGATTACTGTCAGTTTGTTCTTTATTTCAATGTCTCTGGTTATACTTTGCTTGCTTGTTTGTTTTGTTGATTAAGTTCTACTTACAGGTGAGATCATATGGTATTTGTCTTTCAACATCTGGCTTATTTGACTTTGCATAAGTGCAATCACAAAATAAATTTAAAAGTTAAATTTAATCATAGGTATTTTAGTTGCCTGTCCTGCTCTATTATTGAATCTCCAGAATTCTTTCACCAGCAAAAACTCAGAATTAGTTGCACAACCATTCTTATAATAACACTGAAAATCACACTATGGAACATTTGGGGGGGTGTCTATTGAACTAAGAAAAACTTGTTGAAAACCTATTTTGCACAAGCCACTGTTGAATTTAAAACTATAAAAAAAAGTCTCCACTAGACTTTGTGGAAGAAACTTTTCTGGGATCCTAGATATAATTTTGTAGAATGGAAGAAAATAGAGATATAGATGTGGAAATGCTAACTTTGTGTATAAAAATATTTCCCAAAGAACCACAAAATTAATATGGACAACACTGCGTATATTTTATGTTTGCATGGAAAATCCAAAAAATGTTTAAGCATCCCACCTATTTTAACAACCCGGGAGCAATGCTGACATTTAAGTGTAGTGTAGAATGTTCCCTTGAAGGCTGTTTCATGGAGGTAAAGCACTTCTGGAATAAGGAAGTATCATAATTAAATAAAATAAAGGGTAATCTGAGGTATCATAGTTTGCAAGATAAAATCTGAATCCAGTTTAACCCATCTACCCTCTCTTGAAAGAAAAAATACATCTTCTTAAACACCATTAATTTATTACCCATGTTAATAAAGTCTCAATTTTCTGAGAATGTTATATCTTTATTTTATTTCCTAATACAGGTGATGTGAGTGAATAGTATTTTGAAATATTTTTAGTGGATTTAAAATAGATTTTATTACAATTGATTAGATATAATTATCTAAAAGACACTTGCCATTGTTTTTATGTAATTACAAGTAGAAATTTACCAAATTTGACATTATTTTAACAGTTGAAGAGTGATTAAAATATACTCTCTTTTCCAAAATTAATTGAAGGTTGACTACACAATAAATTGAATCCTTACTCCTTGACAGTATATTTGATAAGAATATTTTTAATAACGATGTTTTAGAACAGTGATCATGGTCATGTCAGATTTTCATGGCAGCAGTAAGGTTACTGAGGCTTGTCAGGTAATAGGAAATGTGTGAACACACCACTTCCATTAGGCTACATTTAGGTCAGAATTAGTTATATTAATTGATGATCTTAAGCATAATTTAAAATGTAATGAATTATGTGTGGAAAAAATAAAATACTTTTTCTATGTACATTTTAAAGCTTTTTGTTTTTGTTGTTCAAGTATAGTTGTCTCCATTTTCCCCCTGCTATGCCCCTATATATCACCCATCACTACCTCTCAACCTCAAACTTACCCCCTTTTGCTTTGTCCGTGTGTCCTTCACACATGTTCCTTGATGGTGCTTCTTCCTATTTATCCCCATTATCCCTCTCCCCTTTTCCCTTTCCCCTCTGGTTACTGTCAGCTTGTTCTTCATTTCAATATCTCTGGTTATATTTTGCTTGCTTGTTTGTTTTATTGATTAGGTTGCACATATAGGTGAAATAATATGGTATTTGATCTTCACTGCCTGGCTAATTTTACTTAGCATAATGCTCTCCAGTTCCAACCGTGCTCTCCACAAGGGTAGGAGCTCCATCTTTCTTTCTGCTGCATAGTACTCCACTGTGCAAATGTACCATATCTTTTTGATACGTTCATTTACTGATGGGCACTTAGGTTGCTTCCAGCACCTGGCTATTGTAAATTGTGCTGCTATGAACATTGTGGTGTATAGATTCTTTTGAACTGGTGTTTTAGGAATCATAGGGTATAATCCCAACAGTGGTGTTGATGGATCAAAAGGCAGATCTATTTTTAGTTTTCTGAGGAAGTTCCATACTGTTTTCCACAGTGGTTGCACCAGTCTGCAATACCACCAATAGTGCACTAGGTTTCCCTTTTCTCCATAACCTCTCCAACACTTGTTATTGGTTGATCTGTTTGTGATGGCCATTCTGACCAGTATGAAGGAATATCTCATTGTGGTTTTATTTTATTTATTTTTATTTCTTATTTTAATTGTTGTTCAAGTACAGTTTTCTGTCTTTTACTCCCATCCCAGACCTCCCCCACAAGCCCTCCACACCTCCCTTCTGTTTCCACCCTGCTTTGTTTCTGTCCATGTGTCCCCCATACTTGTTCTTGCAAACACTTCTTCTTTTCCCCTGAAATTCCCTTCCTTCTCCCATCTGGTCACAGTCAGCCAACTCTCTATTTCAGTGTCTTTGGTTATATTTTGCTTGTCCATTTGTTCTTTTGATTAGGCTCCTATTAAAGGTGAGATCATATGGTATTTGTCTTTGATCGCCTGGCTTATTAAGCTTAGCGTAATGCTTCATTGTGGTTTTAAATTGTATCTCTCTGATGGTTAGTGATGCTGAGCATCCTTTCATATGTCTCTGGGCCCTCTGCATGTTCTCCTTGGAGAAGTGCCTGTTCAGGTCCTCTGCTCGTTTTTTAATTGGGTTGTTTGTTTTCCTGGAGTGGAGCCATGTGAGTTATTTATATATTTTAGAGATCAAACCTTTATCTGAGGTATCATTTGCAAATGTGTTTTCCCATACATTTGTTTCCCTTTTCATTTTACTGTTGTTTTCTTTAACCATGCAAAATATTTTTATTTTGATTAGGACCCATTTGTTTATTCTTACCTTTATGTTCTTGTTCTAGTGGACATATTGGTGAAAATATTGCTTCATGGAATATCTGAGATTTTCCTGCTTATGTTCTTCTCTAGGACTTTTATAGTGACACAACTTATATTTAAGTCTACTATCCACCTTGAATTTATCTTTGGGTGCAATGTAAATTGGTGATCAAGTTTCATTTTTTGCATGTAGCTCACCAGAACTTCCAACACCATTTGTTGAATGAGGCAGATACCAGGCCAGCGGTCTCCATCGCGACTGCAGATGCTCGTCGAAACACAAGAAAAAACATGCACAGGGACAACCAGGTCCTGTAGGGAAATAGGTACAAAACAGCCACTCTCTTCAGTGGGGAGCACTGGGCCACCCTCCCTAGGAGAGAGCACCCTAGGGGACAGTGCCCCATTCTTTCACCGAGCAGGCTTTTATTGGGTTCATTTGCATAAGAATTCAGGTAAACCTCATTACTCATTGCCAGGAAGTAGGGATCAAACAATACACAGCAAGGAACTGTGAGGGCCTATTGTGAGTCAGGGTCAGAGAGCT
>PVIA01012186.1:0-39395 GCA_004024845.1 Tonatia bakeri
CCCCCCCCCACACTGTGCCCTTGACCCGCTGCCCTGACAGGTAGACCTGGAGCTCTGTGGGGCTGCGTGGAGGCGCCTAGGGGTCCACCCGAGTACTAGCAGCAGGAACATCCGAAGTCCAGAGCGTCTACCCTGATGGCCTGGTGGGAATGAAGACAGGGTTTTGGGACTGTGTTGGTGAACTGGGCGATTCCCAGGTATCTTCTTAGAACTCCCAGTTCACATTTTCAGCACACATCTTTGGCAAGTCCAGCCCCTGGACCACACCTGAAAATTCTCAGATAACTACAGAATGCTCTAGTGGAGTCCCAGGCAGCAGGAACGAGAGTCTAGTTCTCTCCTATGAATTCACTTTACTCCTGTCTTGCGGCCCGGAAGGCAGGCTCAGCTCCGGGCTGTCCCCCCAGGGTGTCCCTCCTGAAGAACGTGTTCACAGAAGAAGGAAAACACTAATGTTAAATTGAATCTCGTGAGTCCGAGTGACTGTGGGGGTGTGTGCACATGAACACGTGCACTTTTTTCTAACTAATGGCCACCAACGGTTAACAGTCTGGGCTCCCAACTGCTTCCAGGATGGAAACACAGGCTTTGTTGCATATGCAGAAGGTTGTTCGGTGTTTGGAAGTGAACACCAGATTCAGCTGCTCTCAGAAAGGCTCAGGTTCTGTGATCTTACGTGTAGCGTCCGGAATGGGGTGGGGTTCCGCTGGATCTGGGAAGGGTAATTTAGCTTCTGATTTCCCCTTGGCCTCCATCCCTGCCTTCCTGTGGTTCATTTGTAGAGAGCAGAGAGCTTTGGAGGCCCCAAAGGGTGACCTTCCCACCTGAATTCACACGGGCGCCTTCCCCACAGCCTGCCGCCCTTTTAAGGGATAAACTGGGTGCTTCAGTCCTGGCTCACGGTCTTCCCTCCGTGAGAAAGGGGAGCCTGCCCGTGTGAGCGTTCCTGGTTCCTGCTGGTTGGGGGGCGATGTCATCGCGGCCTCAGGTTTGTTCTGCCGCTGGACCAGGGTGTCAGCCTCATCCGAACCCGGCTTCACCTGGCGGATGCCCGCGTTTTCCTGCAGCAGCTCTCACAGAGGTGCGTGTTTCCCTCCGGCCTCGCCTCCGCGGAGGAAACCGGTCATCCTGGAGGAAACCGACACGGCTGCTGTGCTGGCGCTGTGACCGCGTGCCCAGACCGCACAGCTCGTCCTGCGGCAGTTCTGCGTCCGCGCGGAGGGAGCCTTGCCCCAGCGGCAATTTCGGTCTCTGTTGCTGAGTTTTGTCGGGTGTCTTGACAAGGAGCACAGCGCATAATCACTCGCAGTTGTGGGTCTAAGTTCACGGTCACGACAGCTTCACAGGACAGGTGTGTGCGAAGGTGACCCTCAGGGTGGTGCTGAACGCAGCTGGCCAGACAGCGGTGCAGGGGGACCATCCTGATTAGCATGCGCTGATCAGCGCCCTGCGTGACGCTCGGAGGCCGCCCGGTTGGCGGAGCCGCTCGGCGTTCCCAGCTCTGACGCGGGTGCCGCTGCTGGCGAAGCCTCTGCGGCTGATCTGAGCGAGATGTTTCCCAGCCGCGGGGACACAGCCAGCCATTCTTATTATCAGTAAAAGGAGTCTCTGAATTTCCCCAGGTTGGGGGGCGGGTCTCAGTTCTCCTCCATGCTGTTTAGTTGGTGCAGTGAGTGAGCGTCGGTTTGAGAAACATGGATTCAGGGAGCAAACTGGCCGCTGTGCAGAGGGCAGTGGGGCGGAGGGGGGTGTGGGGGTGGGGGGCATGACAAACAGGGCCAGAGCTCTGGGCAGGGCCGGAACCTGCTGGGCCTGCTCTGCGGGACCCTTTACGTGGCCCCTATTTTGCATCGTGTCCTTTTCTTGTTGTCCCGCGTCATGGGGGAAGAACAGTGCAGGGCAAAGAGGACTCAGTGAAGACTCCCAGAGAGCTCTGCAGCAGCTGAGGCGGACACAGCCCCAGCGTTCCAGCAGCTCATAGGCAAGGGGGCCGACCTTGCAGACCAGCCAGGGCTCCAGAGACTTGGGGTGCAAGCAGGGGAATGGCTTTGCACCCACAGGAGCCGGGTGGACAATGGCACTGAGACCTCGGGTGCCCCTGCTCCTCGCGCCCTGGTCCAGGCTGGAAAGGAAATCATAGACAGCCTCTCTTGTCCTTGTCGGGGCCCAAGAAAGCCACATGGGCCTGCACTCTGCGCACGCCGCTCCTCTCCAGCGTTTGCAAACAGAAGGCTCAGCATCAGGAAACAGAGGTGGCCGACTTCCCACAGGCGGGTAACGGGGACACTGGGAAGCCTTAGGAATCTGCAATCCGGTTCTGCCCCTTCGGGCACAGGAATCCGGCCCCGTGCCCTGAACCCCAGCAGCTGCAAGCGGACTTCCTCTCCAGCGGTGGCTGGAGCTGCTCTCCGCAGCGTCAGGGAGAACTCGCTCGTCCGGCTGCTTTCCCAAGACTCAGTGCTCGCGTTTCTGTAGCTCCTTTCTGTTCTTTTTCGCCACGTGGCATCTGGGGGGTGGGACTCTGGTGAGCCACGACTGCTTTTCCCAGCGGGCGTGTTTGGTGGGCCTGTGTTGGGGAGTCCTGGGGACGGGCTGCACACTCCCCGTAAAGCGCCTAGCCCGCTGCACTCACTGCTTGCTCCTGACGAGGACTGTGGGAACCCCTTTTTGTCACAAGTCCTTCCCCTTTAACCCAAGTGGGACCAGACGTGAGCGGGAATCTGCCCTGATTTGATCGGTTTTATCCCCTGCCCAGTTTGGAAGCAGGGCAGAAGTCCTCGGAGCGCAGCAGAGACGTGAACCTGCCTCTAGGTAGGGGGTCACCCCAGAGGTCACCGTACTGCTCAGCCCGGGACAGGGCCTTCCAGGGAGGAGCCCTGAAGGAAGGGGCAGAGCCAGGCAGAGTGGGAGTGGGCCTCACCCAATCAGCTGCAGACTAAGGGAAGGGCAGGAAAGCAGAAGGGGGAAGGAAATCCTCTCGCCTGCCTGCCTCGTACTGGGACAGTACAGTCTTCTTGCCCTTCGGCCTTGAACTGGAGGGCAGCCAGAGGGAAGTTAGCTGGGTTCTAACAAAGCTAAACACACTTTCACTGTATGATCCAGTGACTGCACCCCGTGCTGTCTGCCCCGAGGAGCTGGAGACTTATGTACATCCCCCCCCCCACACACACACACGGATGTTTGTAGCAGGGTCCCCTTGGAGAGAGCCTTTGTTTCATATCGGAGTGTACTTAATGTACTTCTTAATGATTAAGAGTATAGCAATAATACTTCAAAAAATGCAGGAGCATCACAGCTATTTCAGTTGGGAGAATCTGCTCGTTTCAGGTCCGCCCTGGAGACGGAGGGTCAGAAGCCAGGTCACGGCGTCCCCCCAGCCGTGTCTGAGTTGTATGGAGCAGGGCCTGGCGCGTCTGCCACCTAAGAGGGGCGCCTCTATGAAGTCACTGTTAGAGTGCAAAGCAGAATCATAGCAAATCACATAGCTGTTCAAAAATGTAAACTGGGCAAGAAATGAATAATTTCTGACCAGGGTCTATTAAGGAGCTCAAATTTGATTAGTTCTTGGCCCAGATAAGCACTTACCTCTAGCGATTACATGCTGCTATTGTTCTGATTATTTTATAACAGCTAATAACCCCTACCTGGAGTTAATATCTGCTCCTGAGGAATGTTTGCCAAGAGCTTAGAAGGTTAGCTGGCTAGGTTTGTGTACAAAGACTGAAACACCAAAATCCTTTTAGCAACATTAGTAAAAAAAAATATTAGTGTGCAAACAGTTGTACCCAGCAAAGCTGAAATCTGATATAGAAATAGGAAAAAAACCTTAGGAATTTTGCACAGTCAGCCAAACACTGTCCATCTGTAATGAATTCCAGCCAAGGAGCCCTGCCATCGATTCAAACTCCAAAATGACCTCAGCTTAAATCCACACCGTGTGCCTTTGTGCATGTCGGAGAGTTGCAAGTAATGGCTGAACTGTTGATAATTTAAAGATTAGATGGACGTTATGCTAAACAGACTGTGGTCTGTTGCTTTAACAGTGGACGTTGGCTAATATCCTCAGCAAGGAAGAGCAGGGAACCTACTCATGACCTATGTACCTGGTAAGTGTCAAGTTTAATTATTCGTTTGAGCAGGGTTTTCCTTGACTGAAACCCCCGGCGGACACACGCAAGCACGTGCGCTTGGAGTGCAGTAAATGTGTTTGATGTTCGCCCATCCTCTCCATTAGTCCAGGGATCAGGAAACAACTAAAATTTTATCTTCCTGGCATCATAGCCAAAACATAGTATCCTTGTACAATTCACAGATGATTAATCTTTATGTCAAGAGAATAAATGTAGCCATGATCCCAAACTGTAGCTTTTTGTGCTTGTTGATCTAGAAGCGCAAAGTTGCTGTGATTATAGACTGGGAAAAAATGAAGAAAAAGAGAATAAAGAAACTATCAAAGCTAATGAAAGAGTTTTCTAGGTATCCAGATCCCAGATCGAGTGAAATCATCTCTCTGTGTATTCCTCAGCAATCACCAACTAGAAAACCGAGTAAACGGTACTAGTAGTATTCACAGTGGCAAGTCTGTTGATGGTACGCTAGACATTTCATAAAGCACATAAGACCTGACCTGCAGGAGCAGTGGGGCGTTCCCTCCGGTACGTGTGGTTGGCGGGACACGGGTATCTAATGGGCTTCGAAGGGCCATGTGGAGGAGCGAAAGCCTCTTCTCGGAAAAGCAGCTGTTCTGCTGCAGGTGCCCTTGCCCGCAGGGGGCGGGGCTTGGGGTGTGGCTTCTGCCCGCTTCCTGGGATCTCTGATGATCTGTTGTTGGAGGAAGACTCAGCACAGGGAGCCGCTGAAGCGTGGCTGCGGGAGTGCGGGGTAAAGACTGGGACTCTCTTTTTCTTTCTTACCCAACCAGGGCTGTTCGTTTCATGGAGCTCGTCCAGAACTCGGGACTCCCACTTCCTGGCTCCTTCCGCCGTGCACGTCCATCTGCCTGCCATAGCACCCCACACGTAGGTTACATGTGTTTCTTCCACTGGACTGTGAACTCTTGGAGGGCAGGGCCTGGTCTTCATTCCATTTTGTATTTCCTTCTCTGGGCACAAAATCTGGGGAGATCCAGGTATGTAACAGTTGTTTAGTTGAATTAAGAGAAAAAAATCATTATGTTCTTTTATTTTTTCTGGCTTCGTTAGGGGTTGCTCTCATTTTGTGGAGATCAGTTTAAGACTTTGTTTAAAAATGTCTGTCACACGAGCGATCCATCATTCTGATTGTAATGTCACTGTCATCGCATCCGTTCCACAGTGAGAGGGACTGAGAAATCCCGAGGTCTGACCTGGCCGTTGCTCGAGCCCGAGACTGTCGTCACACACTGCAGCTGCCCGGGCATCCCCAGAGGGTGGGAATGCCCCAAGAGGACAGGCTGGGAGCCAGCACAGCCTGGGACGAGCATTAAAATGGACTCTGCTTGCACGTCCTGCGGGATGTTTGGCTCCCAAGCCTGACCTCCTGGTCACAGTTCACACTGCTGGTGGACAGTCTTGGGGGAGACGCAGCATCGCTCCTAGTTGTGAGTGAGACCCAGGCACACTGTCTGTGTGCAGCACGGCTAAGCGGGGCTGGCTGGGCCTCGGAGCCCCTGTCTATGCTTGAGGGGAGTGGTGAGGCACTCCAGTCATGGCCCGGGGACGTGGTTTACGCCCGTGGTGACGGAGGGTCCTGGGACACGCCCAGTTGCAGCCTGAGCTCCTGGGAGGACTGTGGTGTGGGAAACGCACGGGAAGCAGCAGGCTGTGGGCACCAGACTGAGAGCCAGCTTGCTCCCCATCCCTGGGTGACCATGGCCACGGTGTGCAACTGTGAAATGGTCACTGATGAGCAGCCTCCCCTCATGGCCAGAGGAGCCAGTGAGGCAGTGTCTGTGGAAGGGAGTGCTCCCCAACTCCTCTCACTGTGAATGGATGTGTTCATCAACCTTGGAACCACGAAGAGGGGGAAGTTCAGGGTGCTGACTGGGGCCAAGGAAAGGCAGACAGCAGTTGGTAGATGGGTTCCGGTTCTTGCCCCCATTCCTGTGTCCCTTGCAGACAGATAGCAAACCTGCCCACATGTCACATGTACCTGGTTATCTGTCCAAAACATGTGAAACAGCAGATGCTAAGCAGGTGTGGAGGAGACAGGGATGGGCAGGACACGCCCCCCAAGGCTCTGAAGTCTCCGTCTGTTCCCATTGCACTCCCAAGAGCAGGGTGAACGGGGGATTTGCAGCCTTGGATAAATCTTGGCTCTGACCAGAGGAAGAGGCCACCCCAGGGAGAAGAGCCTCATACAGCAGGGTCCCACTGCAGGGAAACCTCCAGTGCAAATCTCTGGGACACGAGGAAGCATGGGCCGCATGTCCCCCATCCCAGCTCTCCCCAGAGCACCCTAGAGCTGGAGAGACCATGAGCACACATGAACTCCATGGAGGTGGCAAACCTGCCTTTCTGAGTCCTGGCTCTGGGGGAGAGGAGGTGGGACCCAGTTGTGCCTCTGCCCCCTGAGGGCAGGCACGCCCGGCGGAGGGAGCGCTTCTGCTTCCGCTTCCGTGTGTACTCGCCTCTCCGTCCGGGCACGTGTGGTGGACAGAGCCGGGACTCCAGCTGAACCCCCGTGGTTCTCAGAGGGGTAAAAAGGCCACACCCCTCTCTCTTCACGTGGTTTATCAGTTTCCCAAACATTGATTCATCCCGGACACTTCAGCACCGGGGTGCGCACCGACGTTTGTTCTTGTTGCAGAGATTTGACTCTGAGGATTTCCGGTACGGTTATCTAATTTGTGTGTTCTCTGGGAACATTCTTATTAAAAGAGATTTACACTTTCTTCTAAATATTTGAATTTTAGATTTATTTTTAGCTTTTAAATGAAGTTTGAGAATTTATCTGACACACTGGGTATTTTCTAGGGGGACTACTTGCCTAGTTTCTTAGATAGTAAAATTAAACTCTCAGCCTTCATTTTGAAATCATGTTTCTCTAAATAACTTCTCTAAAAATAAAAAATAGCAATATTGGAAAAATACCTTCTTAAGTTTTTTTCTTGCTTGTTATCTGATAATATTTTGTCATTGTTATATTGAGATAAAATTTGCATACTGTGCATTTTACACATTCAAAGTGTATAGATCAATGGTTTTAACTTATCCACAGGGTCATGGAAACTTCGCCAAAAGCAACATTAGATATTGTCATCTGTCTCAAAAGCCACCTGCCCCTCCGGCTCTTACTCCCCGAGTCACGCCATCCCGTCTCCAGCTCCAGGCGACCACTAGTCTATTTTCTGTCCCCACTGACTTGCTTATTCTGGACATTTTACGGAAATGGCATCGTACGTGGTATTTTTGCGGCCGGTTTCTTTCACCGAGCATCCTGTGTTGCAGGTTCATTCATGCTGGAGTGTGAGTGAGTCAGCACTTCATTCCTTTCATGGCCGAATACTACTCCGTGGTGTGCATACGCCACACTCTGTTCTCCATTCATCAGTGGGGGCTCAGCTGGGGCTCTGCCACCTCGGGAAATGTTTTCCACCACTATTCCAAGCCGCGATGAACATGCGTGTGTAAGTTTTCTGTGGGCATGTTTTTATTTCTCTGGGGTATGTACACCAATTTGTGTCCTAATTTGAGGGCCTGCCAGACTGTAGTCTCCCCAGCAGCGTAGGAGGGTTCGGATTTGTCCACATCCCGCCAACACTTGTTACAGTCGGTCTTTTGATTGCAGCCTCCCGAGCGAGCTGTGTGGAGTGGTGCGCGATGGAGACTTTGGTCTGGATGCCCGATGGTGTCGAGTGTTTTCCCACATGCCCACCGGCCCCTGGAGTGTCTTCTCTGGAGGAACCTGACTGTCTTTTAAGCTTGTCTGTTGAGACACACACCATGGTTCCCTTTGTCTGCTGTCTAGTGGCCTTCCGGGGCATCGCAGCTGGCACATAATGTCAAGTCTGGAGATTTGGGGGTCCCCATCACAGTGTGATTAACTACATGTCAGTTTTATTACTCCTGGACTCCATGCAAAAAAATAAGTAATATGTAAGCACTTTTACGAGAAAGCGTTATTTGTCCTTACACATTCCCAGTGCAACCTGATCCCCTCCAGCTTTCAACTGTAATGTCTTCATTTTATATACTTGATTAGGATAATTTTGGTTTTCATAATATTGTCTGCATATAATGAAAAACTACTGGTTCAGGACAAATCAGCTTTAAGTATAAAGATCCCAGTTTATTTTAGAAATACTAGCAATCAAATTGGAGAATTAAAGGAAAACAAATGAGCGAGATTAGGTTTCTCCTGCTTCAGGGAACACTTGCTGGACGTGAAGGCGCACCGTCCCCCTTCTTGCTCCTTGGGTCTTTCACGGAGAGCCCCCTGCCAGCCGCCATGTGGTTTTCATAGAGAGAGAGGCCGCGGCAGGCAGAGAGCATCTGACTGAGTTCCCGTCTCCTTAGCCCGATCTCCTCCAAAAGCAGGTCATTAGTCATGCCTAGAAGCCTTTCCCAGGAGTGAAACTTCAAGTTTGGGTCTCACCCTGGACTGAATTCACACCCGGGAGGTATAAGTAAGTTAGGTATGGGTCCTAGACTCACTCTGTCTGTCTTTCTCTTTCTCTCTCCCTGAATTGCTTAAGGATCTGTTTGCTGTTGGGGGGTGAGACCATCAGTGAGCACATGTCGTGGCCCAGGGAGTGGAGAGAAATGCTCACAGGTGTGATCCCACCAGTGAGGGTGTGGGGCCTCTCGGACGGTGGCTGGGAGGTGGGGGCTTTGCAGCGCAGGAGGTGCTGGGGCCGGGATTTCTGGGAGAGGAGGTCAGCCGGTTCATGGTGATGAGTAGGTATTATCAGGGGGACAATCAATAGAGGCCCTTCCAGGGGAAGGGCTCAGAGGAGCGGCAGTGATGCGGCCGCGAGAGTGGAACTGCCCCCACCCAGTCTCCTGGCACGGGTGGGTGGGCACTGTGATGGAGGTGGGTGGGAGAGAGCTATAGACAGACACCGCCCCCTGTGGCGTTGCAGCTGATAGTGTCCCCTCCCAGGGACCTCACCTTCACACCCTGGACCGGACCGACAGAGAGGGAACCAAGCTATCTTTTCAGGAGAGGCTTTCACAGATTCAGCCAGAGCTGCCCTCTGCCTCCCAAGGCCTCCACGGCCCGGGGAGACGTTCCCGACCTCACACTCCTTCCTCACATGGATGCTTTCTGGGCCTTCGCCATCACAACTCGCCCTATCGGATGTGCTTGATGTGCAAATTTTCTCCTTAAAACGGGATTCTCCAGTGCAGAATCCAGCACTCCAGGTGCAGCTGACCTAGCGTGGGACACGGGCCACGGGCTGTAACCGTAGGCGTTCAGTCCACGCCCGTGAGCTCACTTTCAACCCTGAGCCTTGTTTACCCACTAAACCAGGCCCCGTCATCCTGGGGCATGTTACTCCGGCTCAAAATACAGAATTGGCTATTTATACACATTTATTTTCATCTCTTTAGCTCTGACCCATTTTTCTTAAAGATGCCAGAACCTTTTAAATCCTGATTCAACCGTCCAATAATGTCTTGGCGAGCTCTCTGTACCTGGTGTCATCTGAAGAGTTCAGGCTAATGGAATCTTCTAGTTTGTGCTCATCCAACAGCTTGGTAAAACCGTTCACAGTCACCAGGCTGAGTACAGAACCAGCCGCCTTGGTTTTATGAGAACTGGCGTCAGTGCCTGGACTGGACCTTGTTCACGAGCCTGAGGGTGGCTCAGGAAGTGCTGTTCGCTGAGGGACACACAGACACACCGGCATTTCTGAGTCACATCTGTGCATTCCCTCCATCCCAGTAACCTGAAAGGCTAGTGAAATGTGAATTCCCTGTCCTTATTTGAGACCTAGAGGGCAGGCACTTTAACAGGCGGTTCACCTGTACGCCGGGGCTGTGACGAGTAAAGCAGTGAGGTACCCCTGGCTCGGAGGAGGGGCCGTGGTCAGGGACAGGCCACTGGTGGCCTCTGGTTCCAGCAGGGGGCTGTGGAGTTGCTTGCGGGCAGATATGCTGTGTGGGCAGGCGGGGTGATGCCAGCAGGGTTTTTGGTGCATCACTTTTGCCATCTACGGCCTCTTCCACTATGACCGGGCCCTCAGCCTGGGCCGACAAGTGTGCCGCCTTCTCCCGGGGGTGCCGGCAGGATCTGAGCATTCCTGTGCCTGCGTCACCGCTGTCTCGGGAGCGAGACTCCTCTGCCCTGGCTGCGTGAGGCGGCTGAGTTCACCCCTGGGGGGCGGTCCCTCCTGCCTCAGGGGGCTGACTCCCAGTTCTTCCCACACACCCTGGCGCTCTGAATCCGCACGGCGCAGATGGCGTGGGTTTGGCGACGTGCTGGGGAAGAGTGTCCCGAAAGGCTCTCGGACTGAATCACAGCCCGTCAGACTCTATTTTTACCCATCTTCTGGGGCTGCCAAGGCCCCACCCAGTCTCCTGTGACTCCGACTGTTTTTAAAGCTGGTGGCGAATGTTGCACCTTCCCTCTCCTCGGGAGGTTCTAACCACCCGTGTGTCAGACATCCTTCTAGTCTCCGCAGTGTCCTTCAACCCCTCACTCTCTTCATTTTTGGAGTCGGTGGGTACAAATTATGCTTTAAGGTTTCTGTAGGGAAGTCTCACTGTCTAGATGTCCCCCCCTTCTGGCAACTACTAACATGTTGGGGGTTCTAGATCCTTCCAGCATTCCTACTTGTGACTGCTTGCTACTTAGCTTTCTTATGTCAATGTCTCTTCTGACCTAGGTCTCAAAGTCTTTCTCTTGCTTCTCATTTATAACACTAGTATCTCTCAATGGCCGCCATTCTCCTGTGTCTATGACATCCAGAAGGCAAAGCTCTTTAATTTAAAAAATAAACATTTTTTCTGGTTATAGAAGCGAGCATGGTCATTGTTGAAAATCCATCAAGTATGGAAATGTCAAAAATTGTTTATAATTACCACATTTTGATTTAGTTTAATCGAGACTTCCTCAGTGCACACTTATTTTCACGGCTGTCCTGGTTCCTTATAACAATGTAGTGTCACCGCTCACACAGTCGCTTCTCAGTCACCTGTTGCATGTCATCGTATGAACATCAACATAAATACTACCATGTGGCTGTACCCTCTGGTCGGTCATTTGTGAGGATTCTTATCGATAACACCACGATGAATGTCTTTACTGTGAGCGTGTTCACCCTCTAGCTCTGTGGGGCAGTGTCCTCGGACGGAGTCACGTAAGCGCCACCGTGGTACCAAGGGGGCACTTTCGAGGTTCTGGATGCAGAGTTCCCGCTTGTCCTCCGCAGGAGTTGGGTCCATCCGTGCACCTGCCGACAACAGGCGAAAGTCTCTGTTTGGTACGACCCATCCTCAGAGACCAAGTCACGCATTTTCAGGGGAAACGCGGCACCTCTAGGAGGAGAAGATGAGGGCGTCCTCGTGGCTGAAGCGGGTCTCCAGCTGCGTTCCGTGAACCCGTGGCTCACGAGGCAGAGCGAAGCCTTTACCCATGGGACACACACGGGCGCTTTGTCAAGGCAGTGAGAACTCCAGCAACCAATGAACATCTGTTATGTGGACAACTCGCCTTTCTTTTGGCATTTTAATCATTGTCCGAGTCCTTCTCACGTCCTCTGCGTTAGAAGAGCCAGAAGGAAGGTCAGATGCCACACAGCTGTTCGAGGCTTCATGAGTATCAGCTGGGGATCAGTTCAGGCAGGCAAACCCCTACAGGTCCTGAGTGGGGGCGATAATCTGGGAGAGAATCGCTGTGACAATAGTGTGATAAATGTCCAGGTGCTGTCATTCAGAGGCCTCATGTTTCCCCCAAACCATAAAAGTAGAAATAAAATTCGGATAGAGAAATATGAAATGAACAGAGAACCGGGGATTTAAGATCAGCCGTCAAAGTCCTCACCCCGCGTGAGCCCCACCGTCGCCCCTCGTGAGATGTCCAGCCCCGGCTCGCACCTGCCGGGAAAGGGGCAGAGGAGTCACTGGACAAGTCCAGGTTCAGATCCCAGTCCTGTGGCTTTTGCAGGCTCTCGGGCAGTTTACTTAACTTCTCTAAGCTTTATTTTTTATCGTCAAAACAGGAAAAATTTGGGATAAATAACATTCCTTTTTAATCTAGTGAATTAAATGAAACAATGGGTGACTCATATGACTTGTAATGATGACAGGAGCCACTATTCAGCAAGCATCCATTTCTTCTCTCCGCACTCTCCGTGTGGCCCCCAAAGGCCTGGCATGGGTTTCCACCTTGTCCTGCTCTTCCCGGTGTGTATTCCCCGCTCTGTGGGAGCAGGCCATCTGGGATGGACCCATTCCTCCTTTGCTTTTTCTTTGGAATTTTCAAGCACTAACCAAATTATTTTCTCAGATCCCGGAGTAACATTTTGGGCCATAACACTGTTTTTATTCCACGTTTCTGTGACTCCCCAACCAGATCCTGCCCTTCACAAGGGCAGCAGATTCATCTGTGTGTTCCCCTGGGGTCCCAACACCATTTCTGAGGTGTAGCTGACCGTAGGCAAGTGCCTGTTGGTGAATTGAATGTGGATGTCCATTCGGTGTCCCACATACATTTCCTTAGAGCTTACTCTGCTGGGTGTCGGAAATACAGTCATGGACAAGACTGGCAGGCTGTATCCGCTCCTGGAGCTCAGGGGCTTCGCTGCCTTTTTCATGCAGGAGTCGCTCAGAGGCAAAATAAGGCGACAGGGATGGAGCTCGGGATCCGCAGGCTCATCTGGAGTCTGAGTGTGCGCACAGAGCACTCAGGGGCAGACTGAGAAGCGAGCAACCACCTGTGTCAAAGAAAGGGGCCGCGGTGGATGGCATGAGGTCACCAGTGCTCTGATGTCAGCCCCTCCGTCCTCTCTGCCCCCCATCCAATGTCTCGGCCATTACTTCCAGAGTGGTGGGGAAGGCGGACATGTTAGCAGAAACCATACCTGGGTGGTCAGTGCTAAGTCACAGGAAATACAGGGCCTTAGAGAAGCACACAGAGGGGCCCTAACCCATAGGTCCATGGAGGCTTCTCGCAGGACAATCTTGCTTTCCTTACCCTCCGTTCATTCACACATTCAATCAACAATCACTCACTGAGCCAAGCTCTGAGGATTCCCAGATTAGGAGACACAGACTGTGCTGTAACAGAGCGGTGAGTCTAGTTGAAGGGCAAAGGTCTAACATGACGACATGGGGTCGCACGTACTGGACTGTTGGTAGGAATGGTCTGGGTCCTCGTTCCTGACTTTGCTGCGAAAGCCTTCGAGAGGGAAGAAACTCTGGGTACAACTTGAAGGAGGTTGGACAGCTAGCAGCTACTCCTCAGCAGCTAGCATTTTCCATGAGAATGGTCTTCCGGTTGCTGTGACATTGGGAAGGCAGAGGTGGCCTCCCCTCTTCCGGGCTGTGGCGGTGGCGGTGGTACCAGCCGCTCCCTGGAGCCCGATCCTCCGCTCTGCCCAGTGACTGGTGAGTGCCTGTGCCTTGTGCTGCACCATCTTGTGAACCAGCTACCAGAAGTCATCTCTCATTCCCGCCCTGGATCTGCACACGCACACTCACGCAGCAGAGACAGTTGGAACTCCTGAGTCATGAGCTCCCAGATTGCGATTCTGTGCACAATCATAGCATCGTTTGCATAGTTACCCTCTTTTGCATCATCCGATCTCATTTTCACCCTTAATGTAATAGATCTTTAAACATAGATAATAGATGGTGTCTGTTTTCCCCCCTCTGAAATGTGTCAAAAATGGGTGGAAAAGGTGAAGGGATTAAAAACCCCCTCATAGACAGAGACAACAGCAAAGTGAGGACCAGAGGGGAGGGGGCGGGGAGGTAGGAGAGGGGGGAGCGAGGACTGGCGGCGGATGCAAGGAGACTTGGGGCGGTGAACACACAGCATACAGATGTCGTACTAGAGAATCGCACACCTGAAACCTGTGTAAGTTTATTAACCAGTGTCATCCCAATAAATGCAATAGAAAAGCAAATTAAGACAAAAAAGCCTAAGAAATAGCTGACCAATAAGATGTCAAATAACATCAGTTAATTCGCTCCTTTGAACTGCTCTGGTAGGATTTTATTTTTTCCTGTTATGTTTAATCTTTATGCATGTTATCAAAGCTGTTTGTGGAAGTGGGCACGTGGACTAGGTGACGTGGTGGGGGCAGGGGCATGGAGTTGTGCATGGACTCGGAAGCACCCTCGAGCTTTGGAGAGTCCGGTCCAGGTTCCCCCAGAATGAGCCTGAGGAACGTATCGGAGAGAGGACACGGGTCACCACAAGGAAGCATTGATTCCGTCAGTCCACAGAGCGAGCATTAGAGCCAAACAGACCAGAAATCTGAATGTCCACTCACCTGGTGCAAAGGCCCTGGGCCTTTGCTTGCTCACCTGTAAAACGAGGGCAACAGGCCCACACCTCACGGACACCGTGGAGACGCACGGATTTCACAAAATCGGAAATCATCTGGCCAGGGGCCAGAGCTCAACAAACGTCAGCTCTGCCTCCTTGGGGACTGTGCAGAGAGCGGCCCACCGAGTCTCTGCAGGGTGACTAAGGGCAAGTGGAGGCTCGGGGGAAGGGAGGCAAAAGTAAGAAACACGCGTACAGAGAGATCAGGAGAGAAGTCGGGCGAACGAGCAGATGAACTAGGGCGGAGTGACGACCCAAAGCCCCAGGCGCATGGCCCATGCTGGCTGCAGCTGCCTTTTTCCCTTAAAGAGCAACGTTGCTGCGTTTGAGGTGCGGCCCAGGCCCTGGGAGACAGGCAGAGCCTTCTCCAGCAGCTGGGGTGGGACGCGGCCTGGGCCACAGCCGCGGTTCCCAGACTCCCAGACGGGAACATTTGCTGTTCGCTGTCTCCAGCCACTGGCCTGCGAGGGCGCGGGGAGCCTTCTGAAGCACAGCTCGGGGGCTCTCGGTTTGAGTGCCGTTGCGCATGTGGACGTGGCTCTGAAATTCAAAGCTTTCTGTTGAGCCCGGAATTAGTAAATGCTTGGCATATAGGAATTTGAAAAATACATGTCATTAGAGAAGGAATTAGAATTCATCTCCAGCCATCTCCCTCATCTAGCCCCTGTTAACACCTTGATATATTTCCTTCCATTTCCTGGGCTTCCCTTTGGACGTGACTGAGGTGATATTTCTGCCCCTTAACATCATGCAGCAAACATCCCTCCAAGTCATTACAAGTTTTTAGGAAACTAATTTAGTGTGGCTGCAAGACATTCCATTCAGAGTACCTGCCATAAATCCTTTCCATTCTCCTCAAGCGGGGCTTTCAGGAACATTCCTTTTCTGAGAGTATAGCAACACTGAATAATGTGATAATCAACTTGCTCGGCAGGAGACCCTGTGCGCGTGCAAGACTGTTTTCCCTGGCACTGCGCATCGCACGCCCCAGAGCTGGACAGGGGCCGAACTCGGTGTCGCAGCGGTGCCTCGTGCCACACGTGGGCCTTCCTGCGGCGAGGCCGCTGCCCGGCAAACCATCATGGTATGTTCCAGCCAAAACCTGTGGCTGCACGACTTCCAGAGGGGCTAGAGAGTCTGCAAAACAACACGGAAGACACTTTCAGCAAGTAGCGGCTTTGACAGGGTGCGATAGGGCTGAGAGCTGCCGGCATGCCCTCCGGGGGATCTCCCAGGGCTTGGGGATGGGGGATGGCCCAGGAGACTTCTTTTTTTTAATGCCATGATTAGCCTTTTACACTCCTTTTTGTCTGGCGCCCACTCATATAGTGCCATCCACTATCTACAGATTTAGTCCGCCCACCCTGGCTCCATACAGTTCTCCTTAGAGTTAGAATCGGCTCTGTCTCTCCCGGGGCCGGGCAGATTTCAAACTCCACTGGGCCAGAGATGCTGTGTGCGCTTTCCGTAACCCTGCTGTCAGATGAAACGCACGCACACACGCACGCATGCACATTTTAAGAACCCACCGTGAAAAATATGGCCTTTGCTTAAAAAAAAATAGGAGAAGACGACAGTTTACGTTGCTGTGTAGCAAAGACCACATTTTCTCGTATTTAGGAACAAAGGCATGTCAGGCTTTATTGAGACCATCGCTAACGATGTAACTAGCGTTAAACACTCTATTTGCAACTGTTGCTGTGTATTTTGTGTGTGATTATCACCCCTAGATCTGCATCCTATAAAAAGATATTTCTGTTTGCTTAATTATAAAGCTCTTTATGAACAGGCTCATCTGTAAATAGCTCGGTGCAGCTGAAATAGAAATATAATTATAATGAAGGCAGATGTTGGTGAGATACTGGCTCGTGGAACCCGCTCGGAATCCACAAAGGAGAAGCGTGTGCTCACGGGTGGGCTGCGCGGGGAGCACGGAGCCTTTGCCTCCACACTCCCGTGGGCGTCCTCGGATCTACTCGCAACCTTTGCATTCCTGGAACTCCGTAATTCGGGAAAGGGCTGGCTGCCTCCTCTTCTTACTGAGCCACGGAAAAACTGATCGACGGCACAGTCTGGTGGAAAGGATACGATTACTCAGTTGGGTTAGGGAAAGGAGTCATATTTGCGGCTGGCGTTCTGTCGTTTACAGGACTCGGGCTGAGGTTGAGTGGCTTGAGATTGGGGATCCAGCTTTCGGTGCGGTTAAGACGGCATTCTCTGGCTGCTTCTTGTTAATACAAGGTTTCCAGAAGACACACAAGAGAAGCCTAATGTGTGTGGAAAGGAGGAAGTTTAAAAAGTTTTGACACACCAAGCTTTTAGCCAGTTTCTATTCCAGAAAGTGTATATATACACTGATAAACAATCTGGATAAATAATAGTTAGGTCCGTGGGTAGACACTGCAGTTCAGATGAGGTTGTATAATTTAAAAAATATTAATCCAATCTGCCCTGGCTGGTGTGGCTAAGTGGGTTGAGTGCTGGCCTGCAACCCAAAGGGTCGCTTGTTTGATTCCCCGTCAGGGCACATGCCTGGGTTGTGGGCCAGGCCCCCCGTAGGGGGCGTAAGAGGCAACCACACATGGATGTTTCTCTCCTTCTCCTTCTCCCTCCCTTCTTCTCTCTCTAAAAATAAATAAATAAAATCTTAAAAAAATATTCATCCAATTAAATAATTAATTCCATGCTGATAGTCAGTTGTTTTATTTAAACTGATTCAAACTAAATTCTGCCTGAATTCTTTTGTCTGCGGATGTGGTCTTCAAATTACATTTGATTTCTCCAGTTTTTCTGAGCCATTATGGCATAGGGGTCTTTTCAACACATTAAAATTTTAGTGTTTAATTTTTTAAAAAATTTTATTTATTTTATTTTTAGACAGAGGGGGAGAGAGAAAGAGAGGGAGAGAAACATCAGTGTGCGGTTGCCTCTGGAGCACCCCCCGCTGGGGCATCTGGCCCGCAACCCAGACACGTAACCTGACTGGGAATTGAACCAGCGACCCTTTGGTTCTCAAGCAAGCCAGTGCTCAATCCACAGAACCACACCAATCAGGGCTAAATGTTAGTGTTCAATTTTTAAGTTGTTAAATAATCAAATGAATGAAGAACCAGGTTACTCCCCCTGGGGTAACCCACCTGTGGGCGCATTCATGGTGGTGACACTTTCAAACTATTTATAGCTCTACATGGGCGTGTCATCACTTGTGTTGACAGATCAGTAGGCGTTTGGAATTGTGATTTCAAATGTAAACAGACATGACTTATTGTCCATGTGATGAAACACGTGTGTCTCTGAGATTCTGCCTGTAAATTGTACTTTAAAAGTCCAGTTACTTACATTTTAAGCCCAATAGGATCTTAGGACTTCGGTGGATCCGCTTCTTTAATGAATTCTCTCAAAATGTGAACATCTCCCTCATTTCTCTTACAAATACACAGTTCTGTAGATGGGTCTGTCAGCGTTCAGACATAAATCTGTCTGTCTGGCTGGTTGGCTCCAGCACCGCTGCCTTTCTCGCACTTGAGCACGGTGTCCACCCCGATCCTTTCACCACGTGGACTGGCCACGGGAAGTCGAACCTTGAATGTAAGTGCCCGTCGCAACAAGTGATGCTCCTCAGTGAGCCAGCTCACAACGAAATGGTCTTGTACATGAATTTTGGGTATGCGTTGTCTGTATTTTGGCTGTGAGTGCCCCTGTGGGTGGGGGTGCTTGGCCAGAAGCCCAGGGTGAATCAGCAGCAAGGACTCACCATCAGGATCTTGCTAGAGCAACAAAAGAGGGCGAAAGCCTTTATGCACCGAATGCCCACTGTGTGCCAGGCCCAATTCCAAGTGCATGCAAGGTTTGCACGCACAGTGGGTTCTTCGTGCTGATTCTCACAGTCTCGGTTTGTTGTGCAAATAATAGCTGGAGAGCACGCTTGTGCTTAACCTTAGCATCTCTGCTTGGTTAGGATTGTTTCTCTGGATTCACATTTTTTAAAGATTCTCAGTATATGAGGTCTGTCCAGAAAAAGTCCAGCCATTGTTAATATAATGAGAACGGTTTGTGTGACATTGATGTAACCTGGTAGCCAAGGAGAGTGGACTGGAATGCACGTGTGTGAACAATGACGACTTCACTGTACTCGTCAGTGGGGACTGTAATGCTGTTGAGTGAGCATGTGCACTGTGTGGCCGTCACATTCAAAATAAGCAAGTAGAGCAATGAATCTGCATCAAATTTTGCATTAAGCTTGAACATTCCTCTGCAGAAACTATTCAGATGATTCAGAAGGCCGCAGCTGTGGGCAACTAGTGATAGGCAGCCTCTTCATGACAACACATCTGCTCATGCATCACGTCTCGTGCAGAGTTTTTTTGTGAAACATCAAATCCCCCAGGTGACTCAGCCCCCTATGGTCCAGATTTGGCACCCTGAAACCTCTGGCTTTTCCCAAAACTAAAATCACCTTTGAAAGGAAGAGATTTCAGACCTTCGATGAGATTTAGGAAAATACAATGGGACAGCTGATGGCAATTGGGAGAACTGGGTGAGGTCCTATGGAGCCTACTTTGAAGGGGACTGAGACATCACTGTCCTCTGTACAAGGTTTCTTGTATGTTGTACCTTCTTCAATAAATGTCTCTATTTTGTATAGCACATGGCTGGATACTTTTTGGACAGATCTCATATATTCCTCAAAATGAACCATAGAATTTGCTCAGACATAAAAACGTCAGTTGGGATTTTTGATTCAAATGTACTAATTTTGACAAAACAATCCTACTGACACTTTCAGCCCCGGAGTGAACTGACGTGTGAGAGCTGCGGGCGGCCCAGGGCAGTGGCGCGGGTTTTGCGTGGACTGGCCCCAGCGGGCTGGGCCCCAGCACAGGAGAGGGGACGGCAGCCTCCCCTCCACGCTCCCACCGACTCAGTGTGCGGGATTCCCGTGAGCCACTGGCATCACGCGTGGAGACCTTTCTGTCTTATTCTTCACTTTCTTTCTTTGTCATTCAGGGTCATTTGAAATGGCTGAGGTCGATGCAACGTTCTAGTCCAGATGTTCTGGAGACAGAAGTCCCTCCTGGCTCTGAGCGGGCCATGCCCCCAGGCCCAGGCTCCTCGGTGGGTGTGCGGAGTCCCCCAGACCTCTGCAGAGTTTTGGGCCGGCACCCGGCTGGTACCGGGGCCCATTCCCACACTGGAGATGACCGAGGACCCTCAGACCTTCTGTTCATTGGGTGACAGCTGCTGATGGACAGGGTCTGCCGGGGATACATGAACTGCACGTCTTCATTCCAGGACATAAATATTATTGATCGAGTTTGGGATGAACTGTGGGCACACCTTCACTTCACTGGTCTCTCTCAAACACGTCATTAACAGAATCAGTTAATGTGTCTAGATGCCTTTGTGTGTGGAAACGTACGCTATTCATTTATTATGCACACATCATTATCTCTAAAATTGATAATCTCATAATTATTTTTTAACCTCTGGGTGCTTCAGCAGAGGAAAATAATTGCTATTAAATTGGCCTCACATTTCCCAAAACTTGAGCAGATTGAGTTTCTGCAATGTGGATCGTGGGTTCAAAAGTGTGTCTCCTTTAGTGTGTTGTTTAGGATTTGGCCTTTCTCAGGCGCCTGCCCCTCCCCTCCCTTCAAAGGGCATTGGTAAGGAGGTCTTGGAAGCTGTGATTTAACACCCAGACCTCAGCACAGGCGAGATGCAGAGTCGACTCTGACATTCGGCTGTCTAGGTGTTTACTCGGCCCCTGCAGACGGGAGGGAGGACGAAGCCGTCCAGGGAATGCCGCAGTGCGTGGCCCACGGGATCACCTCTCTAACTCCGCCCTCGTTTGCAGGGGTTTGTGGGGGGCTGTGACCGCAGCTGCAGCTGCGAGTCCATCGTTGCCCCCCCCCGCCACCCCTGCCCCAGCAAGGTGTGCAGCACTGCACGGCCCCAGCTCAGAGGTGTCATACCCACAGCAACAGAGTCATTGCTCTCGCCTCTCGTGTTATGACATGTGACCCTGTGAGGGGCCCCTGTCCTGAGGCTCTCACCATGTCCGTCAGGGAGCAGAGGGACTCAGCATGTCTGCATCTAAAAATCCGCCTGCACAGCGAACGAGCAGATCCTGCTACATGAACCCAGGGGTGGTCTCAGCCGTGCACTGGCCTGCGGGCCCTCCTCCCCTGATGTCATGGGGTGTCGAGAGCATGTTGGCCCTTCAGTGAGCCTCTGGGTCCCTTGGTGACCGTCCCTGAGTGCTGAGTCCCACATGCAGCTCTGCCTCAGAGCACACAGATTCCTGCTCAGGCTGGGATGAGCAGTGGGGACGGGGACCAGCATGGAGTCCCCATTGATGGAGCTCTGCACGAAACGGGGCTTTCTGTTGCCGCCTCCCAGCGGGGTGCCAGCGTACCTTTCTCTTCTGCTTCAGTGGGGTGCCAGCCCTCGGCTGTGGTTCCATACCTTCTGTGCACCGGGTTACGGTGGTGCCCCCTTCAAACCTCCCCTTAATAGCCATCGACCTTAAACTCACCTGAGTAAATGGCTGTGCCGCTGCACAGCTGTGTGCGCGTGGCAGGGGTGTGGACAGGACAGTGAAGCGGTGTGTGGGGATTTGCGGTGCGTGCTGCCCACTCTGTAATGCCTCTTGGGGCTTGTGTTTTTGGAAACCAAACATGGATTCCTAAGCTTACCCTGCAGAGCGCAATTGCTGTTCTCGGCCTCAGGTGTTTACAAGTTTTTGTGATTATTCTTTCTCTAAGCCTGGAGATTCTAGGGTGTCTGGGTGGGCTGGAAATCCACGTGCAGGCAGTCAGAAAAGCGGACCTGGCCATCGGAGGACGGATGCCAGACAGACACTCGCACGCTGTAGTGGGACATGAGCGTGAGACACAGAGAGCTCTGTTCCCTTGCGTTCACAAAGTGACTTCATTCCTGGGAGCCTCCGCCCTCCCTGGTCCTGGCCTGGATCTTCACTACTCCCTTTCGTTGAGCCTTGGTTTCCTCTGCCTTCGCGATGGCCCCGGGTTTCCCGATGGCCCGGCCCGCTGGGCACGGGGACTCCCACTCCCGATGTGGGTTTTTGTTTCCAGTGACCACTAGCATGGTGGAGTCGCAGGGCTCTGCAGGCCAGGGGTGTGTGGGTGGTGTGTGTGTGTGAGTGTGTGTGTGTTTGCTGTGCTAAATCTGAAGCAGAAGACTCTGGCTTCACTGACTTTGCTGATGGCTTAGGAAAGAGGCCGGCCGTTACTTCTTGTTTGTGCCTAACCTGCATCAGCAAAGCTAGAGGACCGGTCTGGGGCTGGGCCTGAGTAGGGGCCCGTCTCAGGAAGAGCTGACGTCCTTGAAGAAGTGAGGAAGTATCCCTGAGCAGCAGGGTGGTGAGAATTCAGGACCCCGCCTGGCTGCCGGTTCCCCGAGGAGTGGACACCATGCGTACACTCGGGAGTGGATGCCTGAACGGGGTGGGGGGTGTGTGTGCAGCCTGTGAGCCTCGCAGACGTGTGGAGGGCGGTTCTCTTCTGGAACACCACAAGGCCACACCGTGCACGGCCTGAGTGTGGTGAGTGAGAAAGAGGGATAGTGACAGCAGCAGGTACAGAGAGATGGCTCTTGTCACTCTCCGGGGGGAGGGGGGATGGCGGCAGTGGAGAGTAATTCCTGTGATCTATTAGGAGGGTGACAAGTCACACGTGTGTCCCTGCTGGTCTCTAGCAGCAATGCACCCTCCCCCCGAACCGACTGTGGCTCAATGCGTCTAACTTTTGGGGACACTCCACATCAGTGATGTCACAAATCATTCTCTGCTGTCATCCGTCCAGGGGCTATTTCCCCGTGCAAACATCTGTCTCAGGGACTCACTTGGGAAGTCCGGCCTCAGAGCCTGGGCCCTCCCCAGGGCTCCTCCCACCTCCACCCGGCACCTCGTGTGCTGTCCAGAGGCCCGCAGGCCTGGCCACCCGGAGTCCCGCCTGTTGCCTCCCTGGCCTGGTGGCTCCTCCTTCCTCCCGGCTGCTGCTGCTGTCCTCACCCCCTTCCTGATGGTGTCACGCAGCCCTGCTTGGGGTGGCTGTCTGGTGCTTCCAGGGACACAGAGCAGTGGTGGCGTACCACACTCGTCCCCTGCCTTTCTGGCCGATAAGGTTCACCCGGCAGTCCCCCAGGTGGCGAGGCCGGTCCAGGTCTGTCATCCTCGCAGCCACGCTGCTCACGCCCCACGGGCTAGGGCTATACCAGCTGGTGTGCCCAGGCCTGTGTCGGTCACTGCATCTGCCCTTAGCGGGAACTGAGACCCAGCACCCCTGGAGGAGGGGACGAGCTCTTGCTGGGCACGCCCACGGGTGAGCAGCACCTTGGTCCTGTTCAGCCTCACAGCCGGTCGGCGAGCTGGCAGTATCTCCCTGGGCTCATGCTCGTGGTCCTCAGACTCGGCTGCACATTGGAACCAGCTGAGGTGCTTCTACGAGTCCCCAGCGTCCAGGCCACACCAAGGACCCATCAGGCCAGAGCCACTGGGAGCCACTCCTGAGAAGAAAGCAAAGGCTCACGCAGAATAAGTCTCTGTCCGCAGTTCCTTCTCTCTCCCACACGCCCTCCACCCAGCTCTCCCTCCTTCTCCCTCCTCCTTTCCTTCCCTCCCTTGTCCCCTTATTTCCTTCCTTCCAGGAGTCTCACTGATTCATAAAATATTCCCTTTGACTCCTAATTTCATAAATGCGTGTCCTTGCTACAAGCATAGCTGAGCGGCGAAGCCTTTGGCCCACTTCTGAGGGTCTGGAGAGCCCAGATTGTCATCTGTATTCCAGGACCTCTGACATCTGGGACAGCCTTGCGGGGCAGCTGGCCCCAGGGGAGCGGCACGTCTGCCTTGAAGTGAAGGCACCTGGCTTGTCAGGACTCCGGCAGCTGCGCAGAGGTGGGCACCGGGGCCACGACTTCAGCACACGGGCTCTGAGCTGCAGTCATGGTTGCCGTCATGTGTGACTTCGCCCCGGTCTCGGGGCCTCAGCGCCGCCTGTGTGGATGGAATGGCTAGAGTTAGAGGGGGTTGCCGCTGCAGACGGGAGTGTGTTTTTGTGTCCCCCCAAAGGAAGCACAGATGGAGCCCGGAGGTTCCCTCGGAAACTTCTGTGGTTTCCGTGGTTTCAGGGGCAGGCCCAGTGGGGGTCAGCTCTGCCTGTTCCTCTGGAGCTCCCACAAAGGCTTTCTGAGAAGGGGCAGCCACGCCCCGTCAAGAAGTCGCCTTCTTTTCCAACTTGTCTCCAGCCAGGAGGGCTAGTCCCAGCCGTGCCCGCCTCCCCCCAGCCTGCACGCCTCGTCTGCGCCACACGGCTGAGCAGCTGGCGTGTCCCCACAAGGCTGTGTGCTCCCTCGCGCTCTGGTTCTGGGTCCACGACCAGCCTCGTCTCCTCGGCGCAGGTGTCCTGCCCGAAAGCTCGCGCTTTGTCTGAGAAAGCCATCTGCAGAGCAGGGTCGAAAACGTGACCTCACTAAACCTTTGCTTGCTCCGCGCCTGGCTCCATCCCTGCCGGCTGGACACAGGTCACCTGTGCAGCAGTGTGGACCGGACAGTTGTATGAAACGGTTTGCAGCCATCGTAAGAAACACTCAGAGAGCTGAGAACCAAATTCAAGTTCTCCTGTGAGACACACTGCCTGCTCCCCTGGGTGTTCCCAGGGTTGAATGGAGGGCAGGCCCCCACCACCATGACAATTTTTGGGGCCTGCCAAAGGTCAGGTTTGTGTCGATACCACTCCAGAATGGGTCCCCTTTGTACCACAGGCCTCGTGAGTCCCACCATGTCGCCCTCTGAAGGGCCTGGTGATGGGCGAGCCCAGAGGTTTTCAGGGACGAGCTGACGGTGGGCTGCACTGGCCCCTCCGGAGGCTCAGATTTCATTCAGGGGGGACCCTTGGTTATTATTCTGTTCTTTTTGGGAGGGTGCAGGAAGTGCCCCCTCCCGACTTCAGGTGTCAGGGGAAGGTGCTGAGGAAGGGCCTGTGAGCCCCATGGTCCACGGCAGATTGAAGCCCCAGAAGGCAGGGCTGAGCTGTGTATCACTCTCTCCTGCTGGCATCGTGGGCTGTGAGACCGTGCTCACTGGACACGTGACGAATGACTAGGTTGAAGGGTTGAAGGATGGGGTCCCTGTCAGTGAAGGACCCCCCCTCATACACACACACACAGAAATCAGGGCTGGAGGAGAGCACCGGACACTACGGGCACAGAGAAGTGTCTCATCCCGGCACCTCACTCCCCATCTCAGGGTGGTGGCCAGGTGTCAGTGTGGCCTGGGCCGGAAAGAGCTGCTGGCCACGAGTTGTCATCTGTCGTATGCATGGACCCTGGGGACCAGGACGTTTGCTCTCAGAATCACCAGGAGGGTCAGCATACAAATGACGTTCCTCCTGTCCCCAGCCAAGCCTCCAGGTCTTCGGAGGCCCCACCCGCCTCCCACTTCATGCTGAGACCCCCACTCCGCAGGGCCTCGAGTGTGTCGTTTCTGGACGCCGCTGCGGTTGTGTGGAAATCCCTGGCATGGCTCTGCCTTCTCTGGACACAGGGTGCCATCGGGTCTAGCGACAGCTTTTGCCTTTCTATTGTTTTTTTACTAAACACTTTTCAAAATCAAAGTGTGTTTCACCTTAGTTCAAGAAATACTTGTCTAATGCTTCTAGTGCACATGACGGAGATGAAGGAGGTGCCTGGTCCGTGATTACTGGCTGCATGATGGTGCTTCCCCTTCCCTCCGTGCGAGGCTGGCCCTGCGCAGAGAGAATGCACCTTCCCGAAGAGCCGCCCTTCCCCAGTCCCTTTCACGCGTGTTTAGTGGCTGCATTTCGTGCAGTGTACTAGAGCTGGGAGCGGTGCCGGAGCCCCAATGGGCATTCCCTTAGGGAGTCTTTCATGACACCCTGTGATGAGGGACATTGCCGCCCCATGTCATAGGAGGAGACACCAAGTTCAGGCTCCAAGAGGTGGTAGGGCACGCCCAGAGCACCCTGCAGAGGAGAGATGTAAGTGTCTCCGGGACAGAGAGCCACTCGGTGACGCAGACAGGACTTGAACACGGGCTGCAGGGAATCCTCCTTCCTGGCCCTCAACACAGGAGGCTGCCTACACACTTTACAAAAGGAATGAACGCGTGGTCCATGCTGTGGCTCGGATGACGTGGCAATATGTTTGTAGAGATGGGACGGGAAGACCTTGAGAGCAGACAGGATGGAATAACACACTAGTACTAGCATCCATCGGGGTAGGTGATCTCACGTTCTGAGGAAGCTTTGTGATCCGGCCCCATGCCCGCAACTTCACGGAATCCACAGCCAGATCGGAGATCACTGACATCCCTAACCTTGCTGCAGGCCACAGCACCACTTCCCAAAGGCTAGTCCAGCACATGATCCCAAGTCACCTAACGCCAGTGCATCATTCATTCTGATAGGGCCTCCTGCCATGACGGCGACTCGGAATCACAGGTTATTAGAGTTTGGGCATTTTAAGAAAAGCCTTGGTTTTGGCCAAATGCTGTCTGGCCATGCACCTCCATCTGGGGGACGGGCTGGCCCACTTCCAGGAAAGAGCGGCCGTCGCTCAGCCCAACTGGGCAGCGCTCTCCGCGCAGGGTTCCCCCAGACACAACGCACGTCCATCCAAATCGGCCTTCACACACGAAGAGGTGTTATTAGCGGGTAATTTGGTTAAAGGAATACTGTGCCAAATTATCTGGAATTTATAAGATAACACAACAGCTTTATGGGAAGTTGCTTCCAAAATTACACCCTTACAGAGTGCACTCATTAATAACACACCACGAGGACACGTAAATTATACGAGTCATATCTCTTTGCAGTTGCGTACATTGAATAATGGGATGTTTTTGCGAGAGCAAAAGGTATGCTATGTTATTAAAACACACTGGCGCTTAAAATGCTACCTTAAAATCAGAGCAGACAAGCAGAGGATGCAGGCAGGATGAAGAGGTAGAGTGGAGCGAGGTGAGGCTGACTGACACCCCCACCCGGGCGGAGACTGCGTGCGCGGAGCGCGCTCCCCACGAAAACCAGGAAGGGGCGGCATCGCTGCGGTTATTCCGCTCAGCTCGTTACGCTGACAGGTTCAGGGACGAGTACAGTCGTCAAAAATACGGAGTTCGGTTCTGTAGGGACGAGGTAGAAACGCGTCCTTCATCAATTCCTGGGGCCCCTGCAGCTTCACCAGCACGAGCGCCGAGCCCGCTCCCAAGGCCAGGTGCAGGGCGAACAAGCCTCTCGTCTCCAGGTCTGTGGAGCTTTAAAGAGAGTTCCTCTTTCTGAACGTTTCCCAGAGGCCACTTAGGCATAGCGTCTGTTCCCATGTGTCATCAATCGCAGCTTCGGTGACGTTCTAAAATTTTATTTATCCCGGTTCCTGTGGGGAGAACGCTCTGTTTTAACATCCACTGAAAAGCAGCTTTCCCACCGGTGGTCCGTGTGTGTTACCGAGACAGTCACGGGCACTTCTGCCTGACCCAACCTTTGCAAAATATTCTTGGGACATCCTGGGTCTTATACAGGGAATCACTGTCCTCCTTTACCTGAGAAAGAGATCTTTCTATCTGGAAGACCTGTTTTTGAATTGCATTCTAGCAAAACGATCACGAATAGATTAATATTAACCTGATCAGGGGCAGTCAATGCCAAGGTAGGAAGCTGGGGGGTGGGAGGGGGAAGATGACGGGGTGGGGATGTGAGTGCACAGGTCCTTCTAGAACATTCATGTTGAATATTAAAATAAAATGCAGCACTGGCCAAAACATGTCTGCAGGCCCAAGGGCTTCTCATCTGGGAGCTTCCATTCGTAGGCCCCTTTCAGTCCAGGCTGTTCCTGCCAATTTGCCCACACAGGTGGGAGGCTGCCCCTGCCGACCATATCACAGCAGGTGGGTCTGGCCTCAGAGGCACAGCTGTGTGGCTGCTCTGTGGCCCCCGTTGAGGAGGATTGCGCCCCTGAGGCTGGCAGTGGCCCTTCTGGGGGCGTGAGAACTAAACCGAAAGCACAGGGAGGGTGAACTGAGGTTAGAGTCGGCACTCTCTGCCTCTCTCAGCCGGGCCCCAGCCCCATTTCCGAGATGCACTTATCTTCAGCTTGAATATTTGGGAAGAAGTGATGCTCCTCGTGGGCTTGCTCAGTGCTTGCCAAGGGGGTGCCTGGGCTCCTGGGGTCCTTCCTCTGTGCCCCACAAGGCACAGGGTCCCAGACCAGTGGTCGGAGCCGATGGAAGGGCAGGGGGGGATGCTCAGAGGTTTGCTTTTAAACCACAGGGTTTGGGACCGTCCTCAGATGTCTCGCAGGGCCATCTGGGTGGCCTAGGTTTCCCTCGTCTGAGTCTGTGCCCTGGCTTCTGTGTCACGTCTCTAGATGTTGGTTCTCTGCCTCTGGTCCTCAGCTGGCAGCCGACGTTCACCACGTCCTTCAAGGGGCTGGCTCGTGCTCGCAGAGATTTCCCTGGGCTCTCAGGTGCCACCTCAGCAGCAGGTGCCCCCCCTTCCCTGATGTCCAGGCCTAGCATGTCTTGCCCCCTCAGGAGGTGACATTTCAGCCTGGCCACTGAGCCCTCCTCACTCCACGGCTGCCAGAACAATCCCCCTTTCCCTGTTACCCAAACCTCAGGTTAGCGATGTGCTCTCCTTACCTTTGTGAGTGCCTCCATTTCATTCCCCTGGGCCCAGACTCACTCCTCCTGAACATCTGAAGCTGAATGTCCCTCCCCATGAAATGACAGATTTGCCCTGTCCCTCCCCCCCGCCCCCCGCGCCGAGCCTTCAGCCTGTTTTCTCTGACGGCGATCCCCACACCAAATCTGTAGCCTCAGCTCCGGCTCCTGGGACAGAACACCATGGGCCCAGGGGCGTGAGCAGCAGATGTTTATTTCTCCCAGAGGCGGAAACTCGAAGTCCAAGTTCAAGGTGCTGACAAACCCGGGTTCTGCCCAGAGCTCTCTTCCTGGTGTGCAGGTGGTAGCTTCTCCCTGTGCCCTCACGCCCTGTGCAGGAAGGGAAGGGTGGGAGAGGAAGGCAGCTCTCTGGTGTCTCCACTCAGAAGGGCATTAACCCCGGGCCAGGGGCTCCACCCTCGGGACCTGGCCACCTCCCAAGGACTTCACCTGCAAACACTGCCACACGGGGAAGACCCGATGGGGACGCAGACAGCCTGCAGCCTCGGCCCTCGTCCATGAGGGCTCTGTCCGTCATCTCTCTCCTGTCCCTCACCGAGCTCCCTGGGCTGAACTTGGGGTCCGTGCCGAGGTGTCCCCTTCGCACCCGAGTTGGCACCTCCCCCTGCATCATCCTTCTTCCCTCAAATGGGCCTCTCTCTCTGCGTCCATGTCTGCTCTCCTGTTGCCCGCTCTGCCCCCCATGGGAACAGCACTCGTGTTCCTGGGAGGCCCTTGGGTTACAGAAAGTGGCCGTGACTTCAGGGGGTCCTTGTACTTGCACCGTCTCTCCTCGAGGCTGTCTGGTGAGAAGACTTGTCTCAGTCCCTGCTCACGGCCTGGCCCATGGGAGTTGGCAACACTGGTTTACTGACTGGGTGATTTAAATAACGGAGCCCTACATGTGTGTCGGTGTGTGTCCACATATTTCAATTTAAAAACCCTTCTAACAGGATAAGAAAGTTAGGTCAGTTCAAAACTAGGATAACATAAGAAAGCCAACTTTTTTTTTTTAACTAACTGAATGAATATGAAAATGACAATAGGAACACATTTCTTACCGAATTGTTCATGTTCTTGGTCCTGACATTTGCCAGAGACCGAATACAATCTAGAAATATGCACTCGGACCACGATATCTTAATGTCTGCGCATTGCTGTAGGGAATGGAAAATAAAATATAGCCAAAAAGGATTACTAGTGGTTTCGATTCATCACTGGTGCCGACCGACAACACTGCCGGCCGCAGACTTCAGGCGATAATTTGCGAGTGTTTATCTTTGTGGGTGTTGGAAACGTGTGAGATTATTTCCCCAGAACACGCGCACCCCATCATACCTCAGTCTATCAGATTCGACGTGTCTCAAGCACGAAATACTCAAGCTCACAGAGCTTCGGAAAGTGGAGTCCTGGCAACAGAACCTACGCGCCACTCGCTCTGCCACTTCCGAGCCTGCGGGAGACGAGAAAGCAGGCGCCCTCCCGACCGGGGCGGGGCCGCCCCTTCCGGCTGCTGGTTTCCTAGGGGACACTCCGGGGGTCTCCCCTGTGGGGTGGGATGTGCGGCGGGAGGCCCCAGGGTCACACGTGTTTCCAATACTCAGTCCACGCTTGACTTTCCACTGGTTCCCTCGCTTAAAAATTGTAGGCAGATTTAGCAGAAATACAGAATGTTATTGCAGTCAGGGGGGAAGCTCTCTCCATTGCCAACGTTACAGGACGGGTGTAGACCACCAGGTCTGTGCGTTTCTGCCGTGCGGGGAACTAGCGCAGGGCAGAGGGGGGCGGTTCGCTTGCTCTCGGCAGCCCTGTCCCCGGGTCCAGGAATTCTACCTCGAGTCCCTTGGAGGAAGGTGATCCCTGGGAGCACGGCGCAGCGCGGGTGCTCACTCACAAGGTGCTAGGCCGCTGCTGAGCGCCGGTCGTGCCTGGTTAAAGGAACGAGGCACGGCCCCGCCACCTCCGCGGGTCCTTCAGCCGCACCGTGCCCCGCCCCTCTGCCTTTCACTTTTCCTGCGCACCATCGCTCTCGTTGTTCACTGCAGCCTTGTCCGCTGGGGCCCTGAGCTTGGCACTTAAGCTCTGCTGTTTCTCGTCCCATGTCCCCGCTCTTCCCGTGACTTCTAACATCTTCAGGTGACGTATTTGAAAACCTACACACCCCGTGACGCAGGTGCCGTCAGTCTTCTCAGATTCCTTTTGCCATGCAGGAGGCGGGGCTGGGACAGCCCCTCCCAGGGTCAGGCGTTCTTACCTAAGACAAGAAGGGTGTCCTTCCGAGGCCTGGAGCTCAATGATCCGGGAATACACTGATGACGCACGTGTGCGTGCACACGCAACATACGCAAACACACATAAAACACAAACACACAAATGCACATTAGACGTGCACACAAACACAGAAACACCAAACACAAGCACATACAAACACACATGTGCACACACAAGCACTTACACCTGACACCCGAACAGACACTGCTTGTTGACGCGGTCCCTGATTCCGAGGTTAGAAATGCTGATGTTTACTCGATCTTAATCCTTCTGCGGGCAGGAACCCTGGGCTTCCGGGCCTGCAGTGGCAGCGAGGTCTAGTTTCACCAAGTTCACCAGGTCCAGTTTGTTCGGAAGCAGAGTGGCTCCTAGGTGTGTCCGGGAAGAGTCACTTACAGGTCAGACTGCGGCTCTCCACGCCTGCGTCCTGGCTCTTCTCAGCCCCTCGGGAGCAGACACGCTGCTCTGGGCTGACCGCGTTTTTGGAGGATGTGGAGCCCCTGGCTGTCCCATGACGCAGGGGGGATGGTCTTTGTGCGCATACTCCGGGTGTCGGGTGGAGCAGACTGCCCTCCTCTGCTCCCTCTGAGGGGCTGCGCCCTCCCGGAGACACGACCCTAAGTGTGTCCCCAAAGCTGGAACTGTGCTGTGGTTCTCAGGACGCCTGATGGCTGTCCTAGATCTCCACGGGGGTTTCTCAGGGGCCGTGGTTGCATGGGTGAAGCCCTTGGGGACTCAGTCCCTCTCCCAACCACGCTGGTCCCACAGACAGCTGTGGTTGGAGCCGCAGGCCCTCAGCCTGCTCGTCCCCCTGCTGGGTGGGTCCTGCTTCCTCCCCACAGATCTTTTGAGTTCCATAAAGCGGAAGCTCCAATTCCTGTCTTTCCAAATCAGCTGCCAGCTCTCCAGCCAACTCTGATCTCATCTGAATAATGAAGCCCCTGGAACCCCTACTCACCCTTTAACCAGGCTGCATAGCCCATTTCCCAGGCAGGGCTTCACTGTAGGCGGCACTCCCTGCGCCAGCTCCGGTCTCAGCTCCAGCGCTCTTCCCCGGGCGGCTCACTGGAGCTGTGCGAACTTTGGTCACCAACGATCACTTTTGGTAGGGATCTTCCTGAGGGCCTAAGCCAGCCCTTTCGTTGTCCCACTCGGTGACACTGGGTTCCAGGGAGGTTGGTCGCTGCGTCAGAGCTGGAACACAGGTGTCTTACACTCCAGCCCATGGCCCTCGCCTTGCTCCTCTGTGGGCTCCAGTCTCATCTACATCACTGATGGTTGCTCTTTGTTTTCCAATCCATGCAGCCTTCATGTTTGCATATCTGCTCTGCTGTGATCCAAAACTGTTTTTGCAAGACTGCAACGTAATAAAATACAGAGCAAGGGACAGATGGATTTCTAAAAGTGAGCACGAAGAGGAAAGGTCGATGCAGTGGTGACACAATGGTGTGAGAGTCACAGGAATTTGTCCACGAGGTCATGCTCTCTCCCAAAAGCTGGACTGAAAGTTAGAACATGGGCTTCCTAGCAACCATAGCAAAAGGGGAAAGGGTACAGTTGAAGATTCGTACTGTCCATAAAAGAAAAAAACTACCAATTGCTCAGAAGTGTTTCCTGGCCATCTGTTGCCTCACATTCTGGCTGTTTCTTTTGTCTGAGGACACACGTGTCACGTCTCTCCTTCCATGAAGTGCAACTTTGTTTTCCCCTCACCCACCCCTCCTGGGTGCTGTCCCACCCCGGGCTTCCTGCAGCTGAAGGCCCACCTCCTTCTTTTGCCCAGACTTGCCCCTCTTTCTTGGTAACCCGGCTCCTGAGCTCTCCTAGCTCTTCCCCACCCCTTGCCTTGGCCCACGGCTGCCTTCCTTCGTCAGAGCAGCGGCTGTGAGAGGTTGGCTGTGGTTAATGGCACCGGCCTGTGGGGCAAGCAGCCGCCATCACGGGGGCCTCCGCGCTGCTCCGCTGGCTGGCAGCTGTGGAGGAAGACAGGGCAGGGAATTGGGGTCTCGTGTCACAGCCGCCTCCTGCCGCCTCCTGCCGCCTCCACTGTCTGCAGACAAGCACTTTTGGGGAACCTTGTCCCCTGCCTGTCACCAGGAGTCAAGGAATGCTCCAGGGCTCAGACAGAAGTGGCAGCTCAGGGGCCAGGAGGCAGAATGCATTCTGTCACTAGAAGTAACCTGTGAAAAGTTGCATTTTTAAAATTTGGAAACACCATCTATTGTTATGGTTTTTCTGACTTTTTGTCTGTTTGCCATCTGCCTATGCACCCTTGCCCATCTCCATAAGGGGTTCATGGAACATCTGACAGCGGGAAGAATGGAGTGGCTGTCTCAGGGGGTGGGGCCAAGCTCACTCACCTGGCCCCCGGTCCTGGCTGCGAGGAAAGCCTCGCTGGCATCACCGTCTGAGCCCCACCTCCAGTCTGTCTACCACCCCTTGCCCCCCACCCCCCACCTTCCACAAATGCAGTCCCTGGTGCCAAAAAGTAGGGGACAGCTGCTTTACGGCGTCGACTAAGTGACTCTCGGGAGGAGATGACTTCTGGGCACAAGGATTCTTGTGTTTTGTTTTGTTCTCAGACCACGGCTGTTGTCCCCGAGTCACTGGGCAGAGCCCAGCTGGACTGTCCCTGGTCCACCGCTCTGCCTTTTCTGTCACATGTCCCGGGGCTAAACCCTGAAGGCTGGTGGTGGGTATTTGGGACAGGAAACTGGCAGACTGGGGTGGGGGAGGGGAAGGCTGGTCCTGCTGGACCACTAGCGTGCTGGGTGATTGCAGGAGGTCACTTGGCCTGTTTGTGCCCCTAGGTCATCAGCTGTAAAAGGATGACATTGATGTAAATGGCCTCTGGTGGACCGTGAGGTCTTCGGACTTCGTGACACGGACCTTCCCTGTAGGAACGGTGCACTTTGGCTTGCGGGTTCCGGCTCTGGGTTCCTCCACTGTTGGTTCCTGTAAGACCATCACGAGAGCGGAGAGGGCAGCAACAACACAGGCCGTGGGGCGCGGGGTGGGAGTGCATCCGTCGGAACTCCCTCCCCCACACCCAGACACTGACCCCGGCTGACGCTACCCACAGTTCCAAGGAGCAGGAGCCTGAACGTGGCCTGCCCAGCCAGATCGCATCGAGAACCCAGAGGCAGTGAACGTAAAAATACCTTTTACACGGGCTACACTGTGTTTTCGGTGCAAGCATCCCAGCTCCACGACGTGGCAGACAGGCAGTGGGCCTGTGAGCAGCGTTTGCACTGGACTTCGATGTGCGAATGTCCTGCCTGCAGCATCTACAGGAGGCGCGTCTGCAAGGGCCGGCGGCTGCGCACCTCCCAGGCTCCCTGACGCTCTCAGCGGGCTCCACGGGGTGCGCAGACAGGGCAGCGCTGTCCGAGGGGCGGGGCCCTGCTCCGTTTACATCCTTCATGGACACTCAGGCTCTTCTTCCGTCTGCCAGAATGCGTGCACGGTTTCCGGGGATAGACTCGGTGAGCCAGAAGTCCTGCCATGAGGGAACCCAAAGCCTGGCGTACCTGACAGGTGTGTAAGCAGTAACACAACACGGCGGTGTGGTCCGCGGTGTTGAGGAGCTGGGGCCAGAACCGCTTGCTTAGGATGCTTGAGGGCCACGGAAACCCTGGGAGGAGCTGTGTCCCGGCCGGACAAAGGCATGCAAGGCTGGTCCCTAAGTGTAACGTGTCCATTTCTTCTATGATTAGGGCTTTTTTTTTCCCTCTTGTGTAAGAAATCTTTTCCTACCTTAAAATCGTAAAGTTATTTTCAAGGGATTACTTTATATACATCCTAAAACCTTTTAATTTTGCCTTCCATGTTTGGGATTATAATACACATGAATGTGACTCTGTGCAGGGTGTGAAGTCCAGGGCACTGAATTCCCTGTCCGGTGGCCCCACGGTCCGAGCACCGGGCCAAGTGGAATGTAGGTGGTGGGAGAGGGTCTCTGTCCCAGTGACAACATCAAAGACAAAGCTTCCCACATTCCCCTACGGTTTTCCGACTTCTCCAGTGCTTTGACTGATGACCATGACCCGAGTGAGCAAATTCTTTCCAGATCCTCCTCTGTTCCCAGTAACGCTTCCCACGACTGGTTACTAAAGGTCCCCAGGTTGGTTTCGTCAGTTCGCTGAAATTGTCGGGTTACCTCCATCAGTCTGTGAATTGCACTGGTGGAGTTTCTAATGTTAAACTCACGGTGAATGCCAGTTACAAACCCAGGTTGGTTGTAATGTATCAGTTCCTTTGCATAGGGCTGGATTTGGAATACTAAGATGTTTTTTAAGATGATTTTGTTATGTTTAAATGTCAGGTTTTTCTACAGTTTCCTTAGTTTTTCTGACCTCATTGAATTTTGGCATTAAGGTTCTTCCAGCGTTTTATTTATGAAGAATAATTTCTTTTTTTAATGTATTTTATTGATTGTGCTATTGGTTGTCCCATTTTAACCCCCTTTATTTTCTGCTGCCCTGCCCTGTCCCATCCGCATTCCCCCACTTTAGTTCATGTCCGTGGGTTTTACATATAAGTTCTTTGGCTTCTCCATTTCCTATGCTATTCTTAACCTCCCCCTGTCTATTTTGTACCTACCATTTATGCTACTTATTCCCTGTACCTTTCCTCCCATTTCCCCCCTCCCCCTCCTCGCTAATATCCCTCCATGCGATCTCCATTTCTGTGATTCTGTTCCTGTTCTAGTTGTTTGCTTAGTTTTTTTTTTTTTAGGTTCACTTGATTGTTGTGAGTTTGTTGTCATTCTACTGTTCACATTTTTAATCTTTTTCTTCTTCAGATAAGTCCCTTTAACATTTCATATAATAAGGGCTTGGTGATGATGATCTCCTTTAACTTGACCTTATCTGAGAAGCACTTTATCTGCCCTTCCATTCTAAATGAAAGCTTTGCTGGCTAGAGTCATCTTGGATGTAGGTCCTTGCCTTTCATGACTTGGAATACTTCTTTCCAGCTCTTCTTTCCTTCATGTTCTCTTTTGAGAAATCAGCTGACAGTCTGATGGGAACTCCTTTGTAGGTAACTATGTCCCTTTTTCTTGTTGCTTTTGAGCTTCTCTTCTTCTCTTTAATCTTGGGTAATGTAATTATGATGCGCCTTGGTGTGTGCTTCCTTGGGTCCACCTTCTCTGGGACTCTCTGAGCTTCCTGGACTTCCTGGAAGTCTATTTCCTTTGCCAGATTAGGGAAGTTCTCTTTCATTATGTTTTCAAATAAGTGTTCAATTTCTTGGTCTTCCTCTTCTTCTTTTGGCAGCCCTGTGATTCGGATGTTGGAACATTTAAAGATGTTGTGGAAGTTCCTAAGCCTCTCCTCACTTTTTTGAATTCTTGTTTCTTCATTCTGTTCTGTTTGAATGTTTATTTCTTCCTTCTGCTCCAGACTGTTGATTTGAGTCCTGGTTTCCATCTCATCACTCATGTTGGTTCCCTGTACGTTTTCCTTTATTTCACTTTTCATAGCCTTCACTGTTTCCTCTATTTTGTAACCATATTCAACCATTCCTGTGAGCATCCTGATTATTGGTGTTTTGAACTCTGTATCTGATAGGTTGGCTATCTCTTCATTGCTTAGTTGTATTTTTTTCTGGAGCTTTGATCTGTTCTTTTATTTGGGCCTTTTTTTTTGTCTTGTCAAACTTGTTTTGTTGTAAGGGGCAGAACCTCAGGTATTTGCCAGGGCAGGGCAACCCAAGTCCCTGCATGTGTGTGGGGGAGGGTCCGAGAAGGAACAGTGCTGTTTGCTCCGCACTCTGCTGGTTTTCAGTCACTCCCCCCGCTACCCACAAGCAAATTGGGCCCTTCTGGTGCTGATTCCTGGGTGGGTTTGTGTACTTTCCAGGACCCTGTGGGTCTCTCCAATGAACTCTCCTGTGAAGCTGGGAGTTTCTCCTGTTGCCTCAACCCCCATAGGTTTTTTCACTCAGAGGTTTGAGGCTTTATTTCTGGCACTGGGAACCTGGGTTGTGGGTCTGTCTCACTCCCCAGTTGTTCCTCCTGGTTTATCCGCATGTGAATGTGGGACCACCCGCTCCACCAGCTGCTACCTTGCTGTAAGTCCTCTCTGCCCGGCTGCTCATCTCTGCCCCTCCTACTGGTCTGGGTGAGTGTTTCTTCTTTAACTCCTTGGTTGTATGACTTCCATACAGTTCGGTTTTCTGTCAGTTCTGGTTGTTTTTTGTTTTTAAATTGGTTGTTATCTTCCTTTGGTGGTGTGAGAAGGCACAGTGTGTCCACCTACGTCTCCATCTTGGCTGGAAGTTTATGGAGAATAATCTCACTTCTATTGCTATTGAAGCCATCTAGGCCTGGAACATGCTTTATGAGAAAAAAGTTTTGCTATTGATTCATGTACATTAATAGAGTTAATTCTGGTATGTTATGCTTCTCCTAGGCATTTTCTCATTTCATTTAAATTTTTGATACTGATATGACGTGATAAACCCTCCACTTCGTCCTTTTGGGTGGTTTTCTCTGCCTCCCTTCTTTTCTTCTTTCTTTTCTTCCTCTTTCTTCATTGATGTTTTTTATAAGTTTGTCAATCTTTTAATTTTTTTCCAGAAATCAACTTTTAGAGTTTTAACCTTCACTACTGGTTTATGCCTTTTTAAAAATTTTGTTGATTCCTACATTTAAAAAATTTATTTTCTTTTCATTTTGTATGCTGTTATTCCTTTTTTTTTTTTGACATGATGCTTAAGTCATGAATGATCTGATGCCCGTGTCTACTGTGGAGTGGTCAGCACGGCAAGGTCACAACACCCGTTCCTCACACAGGGACCGTGTGCGTGCTCGCGTGTGGTGAGAGCAGTCGAGACCTGTGCTCCACGCAGCTTTCCCTCACAGCACACGGTGGCACTGTCAGCCACAGTCCCCAGGCTGCGCGCCAGATGCCTGGAACTCAGGGCTCTTACAACCTGAAGTGCGTGCCCTTCGATCAGCATCCCCCACCTCCTGCGTCCCCATACCCTCACCCCAAGGTGCCCGCTGGTCACCATCTGCCCCCGTTTCTGTGGGTTTGGCTGCTGTAGATGGACACGTAGGTGAGAACATACCGTGCTCACCTTCCTCTGTCCAATATCCGTCACTTAGCGCAATGCCCTCCAGGTCTGTCCATGCTGTTGGAAGAGGCAGGATTTTCTTCTTTCTTTCAGGGTTGAAACATATATATATGTGTATATGTATATGTGTATATGTATATGTATATGTATAAGTACGTATGCACATATGTATATATGTGTGTGTATCTATATCTATACACACACACACAAATGTTTTATTTATTAATTCATCCAGTTATACGCAGTTAGGTTGCTTCCGTGTCTTGGCTACTGGGAGTAATGTGACAATGGGCATGCAGTTCTGATACTTCTTCAGGACAGTGACGTCATTGCCTTCAGAGATGTACGCAGAAGTGGGGTTTCTAGATCACGTGGTAGCTTGACTTTTAATTTTTTGAGGAACCTCCGTGATATCTTCTGTAGGGGCTGTGGCGATGCATGTCCCCGCCAACAGCAAACGGGGGTCCCTTCTCTCCACATCCGCACCTGCTCTCATTGTCACGTGTCTTGTGGATGATGGCCATTCTGACAGGTGACAGGCGCGAGGTGATGTCTCCTTGTGCTTTTCGCCTCTCTGATGGTTAGTGATGTGAATGCTTTTTCAGGTACCCATTGGCCATCCGTATGTCTTCTTTGTAAAATGTCTATTCCAGGCTTTGGCCCATTTTTAATCAGATTTATTTTTTGCTGTTGAGTTGTGTGAGTTCCTTATATTTTTTGGGATGTTAAGCCCTCATCAGACAGAAATCAACTTTTGGTTGCAGATATTCCCCCCTCCCAGATCAGGTTGCCTTTTCATGTTGCAAATCATTTCCTGGGCCGTGCAGAAGTGTTTTCCTTTGATGTTGGTTTCAGTTTTCCGTGAAGTTGCGTTGCCGGGAACCAGCCATCCTCTCCTTACAGGCTGTTGCTCTGGGGGGCAGTGGGGCCATGGCTGGCGGGCTCGTCTATCTAAGGGGCACGCCGGCGACGTGAGATGTCTCTGATCAAGGATGCATGTGGAACGTTAAGATTTATTCCTGCTGCAAGCGCCCCTCAGGGAGATGCTCTGCAGATTCCGTGTAGGTGTCCTTGCAAAAGTTTTCACGCCCCATGATGCCTCAGATAATGCTAATTACACCTGACACTAATGAAACAGTTTATGCTGGTCCAAGTGCTTCCAGAGGCCTCAGTCACTGACGTCATAGGAGGCGGTCTCACCGGGGCTGTGGGCCGTGGGGGGCCCTGCTGCTGGGAGGCTGGGGGGAAAGCTCATGGCAGAGACTGTGCCGCATGGGATGCGACCGTCCAGAGAGCAGGTCTGGGCACAGGGCACGCTGTGCAGAGGAATCGAGTTGGCTGGACTCACCGAACACGGGGCTTTGCGCTCTCGCTTCAGGTTTAGAGTAGAGGCTGACTTCCACCCGATGTCATGTGCAGAGAAAGTCCCTTGTCTCATGTGGCCCCAGGAACAAGAGTGATGGGAGGGGAGTCAGGCACCTGCTGGGGCTGTCCCCTGTGAAGGGGCAGAAATGAAAGCCCACATTGACAAAGGGACCAGTCACAGCCCACGGTGACACTAGAGGTAAGGACCGAGGCTCCCGCTTCCATGCCTTTTCTGCCTTCATCGCCCACGCCCGCCCATGGACTGAGCTACCCCTGGACGCAGCCACCGTCCCAGCTCAGGCCCCAGCACGGGGGACCAAGACCAGGATGGGGGCAGCTGATCAGGGGGAGGTTCCGTGGGACCCCAGGGCGCAAGTGAGTGGTGCAGCGAGGAAATTTTCCGTTCAGACTCTTGGGTCTCTTGTGACATTTCCTGGGGCTTTGCATTATCTCCCACAATCGGCCCTAATGACAGCCTTTCTGGTGGCCCTGCCCATCC
>PVIA01012187.1:0-39400 GCA_004024845.1 Tonatia bakeri
CCAGTGGGGAAGGGGAAGGAAAAATGGGGGGGGGTGGAGATACAGAGAATAAGAAGCATAATTGGTAGGCATAAAATAGATGAAGAGAGGTTAAGAATGATATAGGAAACAGAGAAGTCAAAGAACTTATAGGTACAACCCATGAACATGAACTTAGGAGGGGGAAATACTGGAGGGTGGGGGTGTGTAGGGCAGAGGGAGAATAAAGAGGGAAAAAATTGGGAAAACTGTAATAGCATAATCAATAAAATATACCTAAAATAAAAAATATTTTTTAGCATGAGACAGGTATAGCAAAACCCATTAATTTAAATCAATTAAGATTATTCATTCAGATGGTTAAGCCTTTAAGATATGTATTTGTCCTCAGTGAACAATTTTTAAGGAGATGTGGAGGGGTGATTCTTAAGCAAGGGAACTGACTTTCTTCTCTCATTTTCTACTTTCCCTTGGTTTGCTTAGTTTCAGGCAGTTGTGAGCTACATTTACATTACTGATATCTGTAGGAAAATCCTGGAATCTCCTAAGGCTTTAAAATATCCTATTGACTTCTAATATTGTCAAACTTCTAGACTTCTAGCTAAGATGGAGGTGTAGGTAGACACATCGTTCCTCCTCACACAACTGAAAGAAGGACAATAAGAATTTAAAAACAAAAAACAACCAGAACTGACAGAAAATCAAACTCTATGGAAGTCCAACAACCAAGGAGTTAAAGAAGATACATTCATCCAGACTGGTAGGAGGGGTGGAGACAGGCAGCTGGGCAGAGAGCAGAGAGGACTCGCAGCAAGGCAACAGCTGGCAGACCCAGTGAGGTGATGGACTGTGGAGAGGGGCACATAAGGCTGCAGCTGGCCAGCAAGGCAGCAGTGGGCAGGCCTGGCAAGGCAGCAGATTGGGAACTGGGCAGTCTCACATTCGTGCTCAGATAAACCTGGAGAAACACTGGGAGAGTGGGCGGGCAGGGGGACTTGGCAACCCAGGGCCACAACATGGGGAAATAAAGCCTCAAACCACTCATTGAAAACACCTAGGGGGCTGAGGTACCGGGAGAAACTCCCTCTCCTCACAGGAGAGGTTGGAGAGACCCACAGGCTCCTGCAATGTACACAAGCCCAGCCACATGGGAATCAGCACCAGAAGGACCCAATGTGCTTGGGGGAAGGGGGGTAAATGACTGAAATCCAGGAGAGAGCAGAGCAAACACCATTGTTCCCTCTCAGACCCCTTCCCCACATACAGTGTCACAACACAGCAACATGGGTTAACCCACCCTGGTGAACACCTAAGGCTCTGCCCCTTACTATGTAATAGGCATGTCAAGACAAAAAAAAAAAAAAAAAAAAAAAAAAAAAAAAAAAAAAAAAAAAAAAAAAAAAAAGGCCCAAATGAAAGAACAAATGAAAAATGGTCCAAATGAATAGCCAAAAAAAATGGCTCAAAAAATGACCCAAATGAAAGATCAAAGCTCCAGAAAAAAATACAACTAAGCAATGAAGAGACAGCCAACATCTCAGATGCACAGTTCAAAACACTGGTAATCAGGATGCTCACAGAATTGGTTGAATTTGGTTGCAAATTAGATGAACAAATGAAGGCTACAATAAGTGAAATAAAGGAAAATATATAGGGAACCAATAGTGATGGGAAGGAAACTGGGACTCAAATCAATGGAGTGGACCAGAAGGAAGAAAGAAACATCCAACCAGAAAAGAATGAAGGAACAAGAATTAAAAAAAAAAATGAGGAGAGGCTTAGGAACCTCCAGGACATCTTCAAACGTTCCAATATCTGAATTATAGGGGTATGAGAAGAGAAAAAGAGAAGAGAGGAGAGAAGTGAAAAGAACAACAAGTGCAGAAGTTATCTGAACAAATAACAAAAGAGAACTTCCCCATTCTAGCAAAGGAAATAGATTTCCAGGAAGTCCAGTAAGCTCAGAGAGTCCCAAACAAGTTGGACCCAAGGAGGAACACACCAAGGCACATCATGATTACATTAGCCAAGGTAAAAATGAAGGAGAGAATCCTAGAAGCAGCAAGAGACAAGGAGACAGTAACCTACAAAGGAGTTCCCATCAGACTGTCAGCTGATTTCTCAAAAGAAACCCTACAGGCTAGAAGGGGCTGCAAAGAAGTATTCCAAGTCATGGAAGGCAAGGACCTACATCCAACATTGCTCTATCCAGCAAAGCTATCATTTAGAATGGAAGGGCAGATAAAGTGCTTCCCAGAAAAGGTAAAGTTAAAGGAGTTCATCATCACCAACCCCTATTTTATGAAATGTTAAAGGGACTTATCTAAGAAAAAGAAGATAAAAAATATGAACAGTAAAATGACAGCAAACTCACAATTATTAACAACCACACCTAAAACAAAAACAAAAACAAACTAAGCAAACAACTAGAACAGGAACAGAATCACAGAAATGGAGATCACATGGAAGGTTATCAGCAGGGGAGGAGGAGAGGGAAGAGAGGGGGGAAAGGTACAGAGAATCAGTAGCATAGATGGTAGATAGGAAATAGACAGGGGGAGGGCAAGAATAGTATAGGAAATGTAGAAGCCAAAGAACCTATATGTACGACCCATGGACATGAACTAAAGGGGGAGAATGTGAGTGGGTGGGGGTGTGCAGGGTGGAGAGGAGTGAAGGGGGGAAATGGGACAACTGTAATAGCATAATCAATAAAATATATTTTTTAAAAAACAACAAAAAACTTTGATGATTCTTGGAAATATCTTATCAGTTCTCAGGCAGGACAAACAGTAAGGAATTTTAAAGTACCTACTCAGCCAAAAGTTATTTCATTTTTTTTAATGAGGCTAACAGGTTCCCGTTTTATTTTTTATTTTTATTTTTTTAATGATTTTATTTATTTATTTTTAGAGAGGGAAGGGAGGGAGAAAGAGAGAGAGAAACATCAATATGCGATTGCTGGGGGTCGTGGCCTGCAACCCAGGCATATGCCCTGACTGGGAATCGAACCTGCGATGCTTTGTTTCACAGCCTGTGCTCAATCCACTGAGCTACACCAGCCAGGGCAAAATTATTTCATTTTTTAGAAACTTCTGTTTATCAGTTAAAGGATATATTTCATTGTGCTTAAAAGTTTGGATTGATTTGTCACCTTATGAAATCTCTTTCTTACAATGAACAGCATAACAGGCACAGACAGGAAAAGAAAAGAAAGAAGTGGAGTTAAATGAGTACTCACCCATCTGGAAAGGGCATTTTATCGCTCTTATAATATTGCACCAGGTTCTGGCACCTTGGACAATCACCTCCCAAGAGGGAAAATCTCCTCCCCTTGAAGGGAAGAAACACCCCTCCTGACTTCATGAAAGGCATTTGAACTCATCCAATCAAAGAGGGAGGTTAAATTCTCAGAGGGCTTCACAGTCAGGAAGACATCAGTGCCTGGAAGCAGGGAGTGCAAGAGGCTCTGTAGGTACCATACCAGGTTCCAGTGGATGCTGAACCATAAAGGTGAGGACACTTTAGATCCTGTTCAACTACACCAGATATGTTAACCTAAGTAAAAGACCTTTCGAAGTGAGGGGCAGAAAGCATTTATTTGAAGTCAACAAGAATAGTTATTTGGAAAAGCACTAGCAACAGATATTTATGAGAAAGGGAGGGAAACAATTAAATCAAGTAAAAGGAAGACATTTCTTTTGGAGCATAACATAACATAGTGATATTAATTATGAACAATTTTTAAAGCATTCAGTCTAGTAGTCATTAGTCCAGTAGTCATAATAATGGCTTTCTTGTCATATTTGCAAACAGTTCATTGGGAAGCAAGGTTGCATACGCCCAGTCAAAAGGTTATTTTGCCCTGTTTTAACATTCCAAAGATTTGCAGCAGATCCTCCGGAATTACAGCTCCCATTCCATTTTAAAGTGGTTCCATTTATATTAATGTTTACAATAGTGTCAATTTTTTTAATTAATTAACTTATTTTTAGATAGAGGGGAAGGAAGAGGGAGTGAGAGAAAGAAACATCAATGCGAGAGAAAAATATTGATCAGTCACCTCCCACACACACCCTGAACCAAGCACTGAACCCACAACCCAGGCATGTGCCCCAACCAGGAATCAAACCAGCAACCCTTCACTTTGTGGGACAATACCCTACCAACTGAGCCACACTGGTCAGGGCAACAGTGTGAGAATTGAATTGAATTATAGGACACCAGCTGGTGTTGGAGAATTGCTTAGTGTTAGATAACCCCCTCCACTGGAATTGTGTAACAGAAAGATAACCTGTCATTTCATCATCCAGAAATAATATTATTAACATTTTGGAGTGTTGTGGGTGTACATGCATGTGTATATAGAAATATTTTTGTGTTTATTGTTTTTGCTTTGTTTTACAAAACTGAGATATATGATAATCCTCCAGAATATAGTTATGCTATAATTAAATTAATTGTTTCATATTGTCAGGCATTTTTTAAATTTTTCATTAGTAAATAATGCTGCTGTAATGAACATCCTTGAGGATTACTAGATCACAAGATAGGTCTAGTAGAATGGAATATTATTTAGCCATAAAGAAGAGGGAAAATTCTGCCATTTGTAACAACATGAATGGACCTTGAGTGTATTATGCTTGTGAAATAAGGCAGAGAAAAATAAATACTGTATAATTTATATATGTAATCTAAAAACATTGAACTCAGAAACAGAGAGTAAAATGGTGGTTACCAGGGGCTGGGGAGTGGGAAAAATGAGGAGATGTTGGCCAAAGGGTACAAACTTTCAGTTATAAGAAGACTAGCCCTGGCTGCTGTGGCTCAGTGGGTTGAGCACTAGCTTGCAAACTGAAAGATTGCAGGTTCAATTCCCCACCAGGGCACATGCCTTGGTTGCAAGCCAGGTCCCTGAGAGACAACCAATTAATCAATGTTTCTCTCTCACAGCAATGTTTCTCTCTCTCTCTTTCTCCCTCCCTTCCCATCTCAATAAAAATAAATAAAATGACAAAAAGACATCATTAAAATCAATTTTTTTAAAAAAAGAAAGATAATTAAGCTTTGGGAATACTGTCTTAACTCATTGAATCCTCACAACACCTTATAATATAAATGTTATTATTGTATCCATTTTTAAATGTGTACACAGACATGGAAAAATTAATTATCTTTGTCAAGGTCACACAGCTTAAAGCCTGAATCCTGAAGGATCCAAAATTCAAACTGAGAGGGGTTGATCAAGAGCCTATAATAGACCAAAACCCTCCCCGCAAAACAAAATGGTAATACAATAAGCCTTCCTTTAAATTTTAATTCCACCAATGAGAAAATTTTTCACATTTTTGGTATAGAATTGGGTTTCAGTTTGACAATAAAGGGAAAGCCAGCATTTCTTCTTCTAGCCAAAGTGGAATAATGGAATGAATTCAGTTGTTTTAACAGAAACAACTAAAAAATAGACAAAATATATGAAACAATTCTCAAGACATTGGAGACCAGACAATGAAGGACAGTGATTCCTGGGAGATCAAGTGAGAAAAAGGGCTTAAAAAAAGAGGTCTTCAGTTGCTCCAGCTTTCTTCCTAGACAAAGATTCCAGGCCAGGGCTCAGGGAGGAAACACTCAGGTAGAGTTCAGTGTTATCCCAGAATTGAGGAGACGAGCTGGGAGTCCTGAAGGGCAAGGTGGTCAGAGTCTCAGAGAAAAAGCTGCACAGAGGGAGGATTCCAAAGATCTTCACAGGGTCTCTCTTGACTTTTCAGCTAAGTTTATACCAGTGCATGTATGTGAGGAAACCATCCTAGACTGAGGAAAGAACTCTATGAAAAGGTAAGGAAGAAAAATCTTTAAAACTCACACAGGACTGGAAATGGTACCTATTCCCAGCACCCAGAGTAAAAGATATCATAATTCATAGGACATCAAATACAGTATACAGAAGACAAGTAGTGGTGGGGAGGATAAATTCTACACTAAATACTGTCCTGATTCCACCTAACAAGGTTTAAATGCAAGACCTGAAGGGCCAAACTGTTTTCAAGAAACTTAACTGTGTTCTACAGCAAAATTCAAGGGGGCGGGGGAATATATATATAACTCACAAATGAAACTGACCCAAAAATAACATATATGGTAGAATTAGTAGACTGTATTATATATGTTCAAGAAGATCGAAGAAAGACTGAGGATGTTAAGTGGTGATAAGACAAGAGATTTTTAAGAGAACATAATTGAACTTCTTGGAATGAAAACTACATTACCTGAAATTAAAAATATATTGGATATGATTAAAAGCAAATTAGAAATAGCATAAGAAAAGACTAATGGATTTATAGAATAGCAATATGAACTATCCAAAATGAGATGTAAAAAGAAAAAAGAGGACTTCTGGCCAAGATGGAGGCATAGGTAGAAACACTGTGCCTCCTCACACAACCAAGATAGAGACAACAACAATTTAGAAACAGAATAACAACCAGAACTGAGAGAAAATTGAACTGTATGGAAGTCGGACAACCAAGAAGTTAAAATAGACACCTTCATCCAGACTGGTAGAAGGGGCAGAGTCGGGCAGCCAGGCACGGGTCACAGTTGGAGAGCAAAGAGCATCAGAACTGGGTGCATAAGGTATCTGGGGTGTGCAAGACCACAGTGGGCAAACCCTGAGTGCGCAAGCAGCAGCTGGCAGACCCTGGCCAAGGGGTGGCAAATGGCAGACCCAGCAAGGTGGCAATTGTGAAGCAAGGCACTGTGCGCAGCCCAGGATCACAGTGCTGGGAAATAGAGCCTCGGGACATTGATTGAAAACACCTGTGGGGGTTGAGGTACAGGGAGATACTCCCAACCTCACAGGAGAGGTCCTTGGAAAGTCCCACAGGGTACACAAGCCCACCCACATGGGAATTGGCACCAGAGGGGCCCAGTTTGCTTGGGGGAAGCAGCGGAAGGGACTGAGGTCCGACAGAGAATGGAGCAAGCACCATTGTTCCCTCTTGGGCCCCGCCCCCACATATAACGTCACAACCCAGCTACTGGGGTGCCCCACCATGGTGAACATCTAAGGCTCTGCCCCTCATACATAGTAGGTGCGACCAGACCAAAGGTGGGGGCGAGATGGCTCAAACAGATTTGAAAGCCTCACAGTCAGTACTTTTAAGCAACCAAGAAATAGCCAACCTATCAGATGCACAGTTCAAAGCACTGGTGATCAGGATGCTCACACAATTGGTTGATTTTAGTCACAAATTAGATGAAAAAATGAAGGCTACAATAAGTGAAATGAAGAAAAAATGCACATGGAACCAATAGTGATGGAATGAGAGCTGGGTCTCACATCAATGGAGTGGACCAGAAAGAAGAAAAAAACAACCAAACAGAAAAGAATAAAGAAATAAGAATTCAAAAAAAAAATGAGGAGAGGCTTAGGAACCTCCAGGACATCTTTAAATGTTCCAACATCTGAATTATAGGGGTGCCAGAAGGAGAAGAGGAAGAGCAACAAGTGGAAAACTTATTTGAACAAAAAATAAAGGAGAACTTCCCCATTCTAGCAAAGGAAATAGACTTTCAGGAAGTCCAGAAAACTCAGAGAGTCCCAAAAAAGTTGAACCCAAGGAGGAACACACCAAGGCACATCATGATTACATTAGCCAAGGTAAAAATGAAAGAGAGAATCCTAGAAGCAGCAAGAGGCAAGGAGACAGTAACCTACAAAGGAGTTCCCATCAGACTGTCAGCTGATTTCTCAAAAGGGATCTTACAGGCAAGGAGGGGCTGGAAAAAAGTATTCCAAGTATGAAAGTCAAGGACCTACATCCCAGATTGCTCTATCCAGCAAAGCTTTCATTTAGAATGGAAGGGCAGATAAAGCACTTTCCAGAAAAAAAAAAAAAAAAACTAAAGGAGTTCATCATCACCAATCACCAATCTATTATTATATGAAATGCTAAAGAGAGTTATATAAGGAAAAGAAGAAGATCAAATATCATCTGCCTTAAAAATTACAGAACTGAGTTCCAGCCAAGATGAAAGCATAGGTAGAAAATCTCTTTCCCTGCACAATCAAAAGAAGGATAACTACCAATTAAAAACAAAAACAACCAGAACTGCCAGAAAATCAAACTGCATGAAAGTCTGACAATGAAGGGGTTAAAGAAGAAACATTCATCTAGACTGGTAGGAGGGACAGAAATGGGCAGCTGGGGCAGAGAGGACACACAGTAAGGTGGAAGCTGGCACACTGGGGTGAGTGAGGCAGCAGCTGGGGGACTGGGTGTTCCATATTCACATGAGGGTAAACAGGGAGGAACAACTGGGGAGCAAGACAAACCACTCAACCCAGGGTTCCAGCATAGGCAAACAGAGCTTCAAAACCTCTGACTGTGAAAATCTGTGGGGGTTTTGGGAGCAGGATAAACTCCCAGTCTCATAGGAGAGTCTGTTGGAGAGGCCCATGGGATTCTAAAATGTACACAAGCCCACCCACCTGGGAATCAGCACCTGAAAGGGTATAATCTGCTTGTGGGAAGTGAGGGAAGTGACAGAAAGTGGGGCAAGAACCAAATAAATAGTGTTGTCCCCTCTCTAACCCCCTCTACTACATACATGGCCACAACACAGCCAAGTGGGTTGCCCCACCCTGAAAAATACCTAAGGCTCCAGCCCTTACAGTGTAAGAGGTGCACTGCCAAGACAAAGAAACATAGCCCAAACAAAAGAACAGATCAAAACTCCAGAAAAAGAACTAAGCAATGAGGAGATAGCCAACCTATCAGATGCAGATAAGTATGGTCACAAAATAAAGGAAGAAATGAAGGCTATACAAAGTGAAATAAAGGAAATATACAGGGAACCAACAGTGAAGAGAAGGAAGCCGGGACTCAGATCAACAGATTTGGAACAAAAGGAAGAAATAAACACCCAACCAGAACAGAATGAAGAAACAAGAATTCAAAAAACTGAGAAGAGGCTTAGGAACCTCTGGGACAACTTTAAACATACCAACATCTGAATGATAGGGGTACCAGAAGGAGAAGAGGAACAGCAAGAAATTGAAAACTTATTTGAACAAATAATGAAGGAAAACTTCCCCAATCTGGAGAAGGAAATAGACATGCAAGTCCAGGATGCTCAGAGAGTCCCAAAGAAGTTGGATCGAAGAAGAAACACACCAAGACACATCATAATTAAGTTACCCAAGATTAAAGATAAGGAGAGAATCTTAAAAGCAGCAAGAGAAAAGGAGACAGTTACCTACAAAGGAGTTCCCATAAGACTATCAGTTGATTTCTCAAAAGAAAACTTGCAGGCAAGAAGGGGCTAGAAAGATGTATTTATTTAAAGTCATGAAAGGCAAGGACCTACATCCAAGATTACTCTATCCAGCAAAGCTATCATTTAGAATGGATGGGCAGATAAAGTGCTTCCTAGATCAGGTATGTGGACAATGTCTGTCATCTGTGCCCAGGATACATAACTTGTACATTTTTCTAAATGATTTGATACAAAGTCTTATTAAACAAAGATGTGTATAACAAAAAGAAAAAGAAGAAGACCAAAACAATGAGCAATTAAAATGGCAATAAATTCACAATTATCAACAATTGAATCTAAATAACAAGCTAAGCAAACAAGCAGAATAGGAACAGAATCATAGATATGGAGATCGTTTGGAGGGTTATCCAAATGATATGGGAGGGAGAAGAAGGATAATGGGAGAAATGATGCGGGGGTTAAGAAGCACAAATTGGTAGATAGAAAATAGATGGGAATGTTAAGAACACTATTAGAAATGGAGTAGACAAAATACTGGAGTCCATGCATGGAGTCCATGCATGACCCATGGACATAAACTAAGGGGTGATTGTTGGAGGGAATGGGGGCACTGGATGGAAGGGGAAAAGGAGGAAAAATTGGGACAATTGTAATGGCATAACATCAATAAAATATATATTTTTTAAATAAAATGGTTAAATTGTCAATTTTATATTATACATATTTTACCACAATAAAAAATATAATTTCTGAAAGAAGACAGAAAAGAAGAATAGATGGTACAAAGAGAAAAAAATAGCAAATGATGGAATTAAATCCAAGTCATATCAATAATCATATTAATTATAATTGTGCTAAACAACTCATTTAAAAGGCAGAGATTGTCAGATTGGGGGAAGGGAGACCAGGATACAACTATATGCTGCCTACTAGAAATCCACTTTAAATATAAAGACACAAATTAGTTAAAACTAAAAAGGTGGGAAATGATACATATTCTAACTTTAATTTAAAGAAAACTGGATGATATATTCACATCAGTAAAGTACATTTCAGAGCATAATATATTGTTAGGGCTAAGGAGGGTCATTTAATGACAATATAGACATAAATTCATCAAGAGGAAGTAGTAATCCTAAACATTTAGGAATCTAATAACAGAGTTAAAAAATTCATGAAGCAAAAACAGAGCTGAAAGAAGGAACAGACAGATTCATAATTATAGTTAGTTCAACATCCATCTCTCTCTCTCTCTCCCCTGATAAAACAAGTAGGTAGAAAAATCAACAAGGCTGAGAAGGCTTGAACAACACTATCAGCCAAACTGACCTATGACATTTATAGAGCACTCCACCCAACAGCAAAAATATTAATGGGACATTTACCAAGATAGACCATATTCAGTGCCACAAAACAAGTTTCAATAAATTAAATAATTCAAGTCATACAAAAGATTTCTGTAACAATGTAGTTAACTTACTGGGGACCAAATAACAGAAAGATATCTGGAAAATTCCCAAATATTTGGAAACTAAATAATAAATAAGCCATATGTTTAAAAAATGTATTTGAAATGAATAAAAATGAAAATACAGTCTATCAATATGTCTGCCTTTTAGGTCAAACAGTGTTTAGAAAGATCTTCATAATGTGAAATGTCTATATTAGAAAAGAAGAAAAATCTAGCCCTGGCTGGTGTAGCTCAGTGGATTGAGCGCGGGCTGCAAACCAGGCAATGCAGGTTCGATACCCAGTCAGGGCACATGCCTGGGTTGCAGGCCAGATCCCCAGTGGGGGCCACATGAGAAGCAACCACACATTGATGTCTCTCTCTTTCTCCCTCCCTTACTGTCTCTAAAAATAAATAAATAAAATATTTTTTTAAAAAAAGAAGAAAAATCTCAAACTAATGACCTCAGCTTCAACTTTAAGACACTAGAAAAAGAAGAGCAAATAAAATACAAAGTAAGCAGAACAAAGGAAACAATACAGATCACAGCAGAAATCGATGAAACAATAACAATAGAGAAAAATAAATTAAACAGAAAGCTGATTATTTGAGAAGATTAATATAATTTATGCTCCTATAGTCAGGCTGGTTGGAGAAAAATTACAAATATCAGTAATGAGAGAGCAGAAATCACTACAGGATTTATACATATTAAAAGATAATAAGAGAAGATTATAAATAACTTTATGCCCATACTGTCAACATCTTAGATGAAATGTACAGATTCTTTGCAAGACTGGATCTATCAAAGCTCACTCAAGAAAAAATAGATAATCCAGATAGCCTTATATCTATTTTTTAAGGTTTATTTTATTTTTATTCAAGAGAGAGATATATCAATGCAAGAGAGAAACACTGATCAGCTGCCTTCTGTACTCAACTCAGCCAGGGATTGAGCCCACAGCCTGGGCAGGTGCCCTGACCAGGAATTGAACCCAGCATGTTTTGGTTATGAGACAACACACCAACCAAGTCGTGCTGGCCAGGGCCTTATATCTATTAAAAAGATTGATAATGTAGTTTAAAATTTTTCCTACAAAGAAAATTTCTCCAAATGACTTCATTAGAAGTATCTTATAAAACATATAAAGAAGAAATACCAATGCCAATTCCACACAAACTCTTCCAGAAAATTAAGAGGAGGGAATTCTTTCCAACTCCTTCTATAAAGTCAGCATTACTCAAAACCAGGCAAGGGCATTACCAAAAAAGAAAGTGACAGAGTAATGAACATAGATGTAATAACTCTTAACAAAATTTTAGCAAATCAAATCAAACAATACACAAAATTTAATACATCACAGCCAGATGGCATTCATCCCAGAAATACAAGGCTAGTTCAACACTGAAAGTCTATACTATCAACAGACTAAAGAAGAAAAACCATATGATCATCTCAATTAATCCAGAAAACAACTTTGATAAAATACAAAGATCTTACCTAACAACAACAAAATCCACCTCTCAGCATACTGACAATGGAAGGGAACTTTCACACTTCCACAATCTTATAGAAAAGCATCTATGAATAACCTGCAGAAAACATCATATTTCATGGTGAAAAAAATGCTTTCCTCTTAAGATCAGAAATAAGACAGGGTCCTGGCTGGTGTGGCTCAGTGGATTGAGCTCTGGACTGGGAAGCAAAGGGTCGCTGTTTCAATTCCCAATCAGGGCACATGCCTGGGCTGCAGGCCAGGTCCCCCGTAAGAGGTGTGCAAGGAGCAATCACACATTGATGTTTCTCTCTCTCTCTTTCTTCCTCCCTTCCCCTCTCTCTAAAATTAAATAAATAAAAATTTTAAAAAGATAGTGTTAAAAAAAGAGAGAAAAATAAACACAGATGTTTGCTCTTACTTAGTTCTATCAACATGGCCCTAGAGTTGTAGCTAGCACAATAAGACAAGAAAAAGAAGTAAGTATTGGAAAGGAAGGAGTAAACTTGTCTTATCTCAGACAACATGATCATTTATATAAAAAACCTGATAAAAAACCTAAAATCAATAATTGTACTTCTATGTCTTATCAGTAAGCAATTAGAAACTGAAATTTTAAAAATACCATTCAGCAATAAATTGAGATACTCAACAATGTACATGAATCTGAGTAAAAGTCAGGAAAAAGAATACATACTTTACTCATTCATATAAAATTCTAAAATAAGTAAATGAACCTATAGGAACAAAAAGCAGATCAGTGATTGCCCAGGGACTAGGAGGGAGGAGGGATCCAGTGGGAAGGAGTGGGAGAGAAGAATTACAAAGGAGCACAAGTAAGTTTTGAGTTACAAAATAAATTCATACTTGATTGTGGTGATTGTTTTGTGTGTATAAATGTCAAAACTTATCAAGTTATACAGTTTAAATATGTGTAACTTATTGCATGTCAATATTTTTTTTCATTTTAAGGACTTTTTTTCCAGTTTTTAAAGCAGTTTTCTGGAAATTTGGAATTTTTTTAACCATCCCTTTGGCATTTCACATTTTTTGTATCTCACATTTGATCCAAGGAACTTTTTCTTATTCAGAAAGTAAAAAAAAAAATAACACACATACACACCCAACTTCCCAAAATATTAGCCTTCAATCTAAAATTGGTTTTCTTTCACACATTTTCCTTTACAATTTATCTTGGCACCTTCCCTGTTATTCGATTGTGTCAGATACTAAGGGTGTTGAGGAGAGAGAGTTGGTTTCTAAGGTAACCACAGACAGCAAGCTATCAGGCTTGGGAGGCTAGAGTGCACACCTGGAAGGTGACACCACAGATAATGCAGACATTAACTCAGTGATAGTTAAGGTGAGAAGCTCCTTCTCCATGAAATATCTTGAGATCCTCAAAAGTGATGGGGGGGGCAAATTTCTGGGGGTAATATCTCAAGGGAAACTAAGAGTTAAGACAACAAGCTGAAAGCACTACAGTAAGATTTGCTGGTGACTGCCCCATTAGAAAAATAACTCTTTGGAGGGCTAAATTGTTGAACCACAGACTTCTACTTCCAGCTCCACAGGCCCCAGTTTCTCATCAAAAAGCCCTGAACTTCTTCTGTCTTTCTGAGAAGGTTCAGAAAGGTTCAAAAGCCTAGGCATTGCTCTTTGGTTCTATCTTTCCCTCGCAGGGCTTGACATAGTACCTGTAACATAGAGGCAGTACTGTTGACAATTAAGCACAGGCTCTGGGTGAGACTGCCTGGGTTCTCAACTCTGTAACCCTAGACAAGTATTGTACCCCTCTGGGCCTCTGTTTCTCATCTGAAAATGCAGATAATAATAACTACTTCAAAAGGTTGCTGAGATTATCTAATGGCTAATACTTACAGTTTGTTGAGAACAGAATTGGGTATTATTATTTCAGTATTACCTCAGAGATATAGCAGGTTCAGTTCAAAACACTGCACTACAGTGAGTATCACTATCAAGTGAGTCTCATTAATTTTTGTTTTCCTGGTGCATATAAAAGTTATGTTTATACTATACTGTAGTCTAAGTGTGTGACAGCATTATATCTAAAAAAAAGTAAGGTATATATCTTAACAAAAAATATTTTATGGCTTAAAAATGCTAACCATTATTTGAACCTTTAGTGAGTTGTAATTTGCTGGAATATCTTGCACTCAATTATTAAAAAAAAAAAAATTCCCACAATATCTTCAAAACACAATAAAGCAATGAGCAATAAAACAAGGTATGCCTGTACTTCATATTAAAATTTTATTGGGAACTCAACAGGTTTAATGAACAGAATATTCTGAGTGACAATAAAATAATGTGTGTAACACATGCTTAATATTGGTTATTCTGGCTACCCAGAAGCATTCTAGAGAAATCTAAATCAGCTAAAAAATAAACCACAAAACGTTCTCAGCTTTAGGACTAAACAATACTTTAATTAAGCAAGCCTCTGCATATCATCTCTCCAATTGATAAAAGTTGAAGAAGGTGAAGGATCTCCAAAAAACAGTGGCACTCTTCCTCCAATGGTGACTTTATTTTGCTAGGCCTGTCCCCTAACAGCATGTCAAAAGGAGTCCATCTTTCTAGAAAATACATGTATGGGGCTGGGGATGTCTGTCCATGAATGAGAAACTGCTTCTCTAGAACTCACAGGGTGAACCATTCCAGTATACCACTGCTGTCCCTCAGCCATTCGATTAACTATTCAGTTTCTAGAATCCATCTCAGCAAATAAAAGCTGACCATACCTGTTTTTTCTTTTCCTTCTTACACCTAAAAATGAGGAGGTATGAATTCTATCAGTTAATGGGATTTCACACAAATCACCTAAAGCTCGTCTTTGTCATTTTCTTCCTTGAGTGTAAATGAACTTAACTAATGGCCATAACAACTAATGCCCTACTATCCCACAGGATGTTGAGCAGAGAAAAGGATTCACTGATTAATAGAGTTCTGTGCAGAAAAGTTAAAAACTATTGTCAATTCAAAATATCGCCTCAATATTTATCCTGGTTTTCCTCTCCAGCACTCTATAGTTTACAGAGTCCATGCTTGATCCTATTTAATCCTTAGGTAACAAAGCTAGAAAAGGATACAATCTGAAACAAGCTCAGTTCTTAGGACTCCTAATCTAGTGCTCTTTCCATTAACCAATAGCTGCTTCAAGATTCCTACAATGTGGTCTGCGTTGGACAAAATACAATCTTTTTTTCCCCCTAAATTGAGATTTCCATTTTGCTTACATGGCCAGCTAACTGCAGGAAACTCTGTCCTGCTAAAGCCAACCCATCACCATAGTCTTCAAAGTGTACAAAAAAAATGCACTCATGTACATGAAGAAAGTATTTGAGAATGCAGTCATAATAGTACATAACTATAGGAAAAATAATTAGTTAAGCTTTATTAATTCTGATCCTTAACATACAGACTGACCTAGCACTCTTACTGGGTCACTACTTCAACATGTGAGATTTTTCCAGGAACCAGTGGTAATGCCACACAAATTCAGACATTCATTTTCTTCATAATGCATGCCATCCACTGGACAAAAATACTTCTGTTAATTGCTACAAACTACAATTCTGAGTAAAGACAGGAAGAATAACCATGAAAATCTTCGTTCTGCAGAAATTCATTGGTTATCTCCTGGGAAAGGCCTAAAAAGACATATTGAACATAGAAAAGATACACATTTTTATTTTACAGTGTTTTATGAGATAAGGCTGGCAAGAGTTTACTATCTAGCACTTATTTTCAAAAACAAAAACAAACAACAAAAATCCACATAATCTGTGCCTTAAAGGTGAACACGACAGCCCATTAATTAATGAGAAAGTCATTGCTTTTCTAAAGAAACTTATGCTTATGGAGAAATCGTTTTGAAAATGCATGACTGGAAATAGTTCCAACACTGTGATTTTTTTTATTATCAAAAACAATGTGTTTCACCTATAACAACTTATGCCAATACATTTGAAAAACAAGAATCAAGAATTTAAAAATGTTTTTCAAATCTAAATAAAGCTTATTAGTGGGTTTGGACCCACTTGTTAAAAAATTTAAATGCAATACCTTCCAATCATTCATGAAGAACTTGATTGACATAAGATGTAAATTTATTAGTTGTATTTCAATTAAAAATCTTTGCATTATGATGAATGAGATTGGAAAATGGATATCAGTAAATGCAATCAAGGATGCACTTCTTCCATTTGAATCTCTTTCCCAAATATCTTTTCACTTTCAGCCATTAACTTTCACTAAAAAGGTGTAATTTTAAAAATGTACTTCATCTTTCTTTCCATCTTTTAATATGTCTACTCGGGCATGTTTTTTACAGTATGTAATAAAATACATGTAAATAGTTTCTTAAATATTACATATATTTTAAAAGCATAAGAAAAATGGGTGGCACCAGTGGTAGGTCTATCGCCACAGAAGTGTCCACATTGGGGAGCTTCATTTTATAGGTAGTATGGGAAGGGAATAAATAAGGTCAGTAGCAGTTTGGGCTGTGATGCTTCTAGGGGTTGGAGAAATGGGGTGAAGGCAGCAGGTCTTTTAATTGCCATCCCGCACTTGGTATAATTTAGGGGAAGCTCCTGATCATTTCAAGTCCTCGCCTGATGCTTAGTTTCTTTTTTCTCCTACTTGCAAACCCACCACTTCTAACATTGCTAGGATCACTCAGCTCCCTCTCTACTGTTCATGGGTACGTGTGGGTAAACATATACACGTACATACACACTTCATCCAAGAACAAACAAAGTGGTGTGGAAGGAAGAGGACACGCAAACATCACTGCCCGCAGGGTATTTTACAAAAGCAAGAAGACAAAGCTCACTCCCCATTACTAATGAAAAAGTTTCCTTTTGCATCAATTATTTTTAACCATTAACTCTTTGCATCAATTATTTTTAACCATTAACTCTTGAGACCTTCTGATCAGTGTCCTGATTCTTGGAAAGATTTAGAAACTGATTCTACGTGAGGGAGGTATGAAAATAGAACGGTCCTTGAAAGACCTTTTCCATCGAGTTCAAAAACATGTTACACAGCCCTACACTAAGATGCCAATACCAACCAAGCGAAGGTCTCTTTCCCTAATGTCGGTCGGTGTTAGAAGTAGGGAGAGCGCAGAAATGGGAGGAAACAGTCAAAAGAGCTTCTGACGCTCAAGAAAGAGGCCACGAGAAATATTTGAAAAATAAGATGAAAAAAGAGGTGGAGACAGGGTGAGCAGTGGCGGTGGGAGAGCAGTGTGATGCTAGTGAATGCAGAAGGAAAACCTGGAACGTGGGGAGGGGGCCTGGAAGCAGGCGGGAGGGGGAGCGGGGGACAAAGGTCGGATCTTGCGCACAGGGCAGTAAAATGGGGAACACGCAGCCAAGGCAGAGCGGCGAGAAGGCGGCAGGGGTGGTGACGGGGTCGGGGGCGGCGCAAGCTACCGCGCAGAGTCGGGGCCGGGGTCGCCGGCAGGGCGGGGCGGACGGGCAGGGCCCAGCGGTGAATCTCGTGGAGCCCGGGACCAGCTAGGCCTCACCGAGGGGCAGGGCCGGAGACGCTGGGCCGCGGAGGGGCGGGCCGAGGCGCAGCGGCGAGGGGTCCCAGGGGGGCAGAGAGTGCTGGGAGCCCCGTAGAGGTGCCGGCCTAGCGGGCGGCGGGCCCTCGCAGACCAAGACTGCGCGACCAGATGAAGGGAAGGAGGTAGCCCGCCGTCCTGCGTCCGGCCGCGGCGGGAGGGTAAAGGCCGGCGGCCTGGCAGGGAGGAGGAGGAGGAGCCTGCGGCCCCGCCCCCACCGGAGCGAGGGAAGGAGAAAGGCTCGCGGGGAAGAAGGAGGGAGGGGAGGGGGTGGCCGGCCGGGCCTGCGCCGGGGTGAGTGGCGAGCTGCAGGGGAAGGGGCCCGGAAGGAGGCGAGCGCAGCCGTGACGCTAGGAGTCGGACGCCCCCCGTGCCCGCCTGCCGCCGCCGCCTTCCCGGCCTGTGCTGGAGCCTGGAGCCCGCGGCCGTCAAGGCCGGAGCGCGAAGGTCCGGCGCGGGGCGAGCGGGGCCGGAGCCGAGGCTGCCGGCCGTCCGGCGCGGTTAGGCAAAGGAGGACTAGAGAGGCCGGGAGAGAAGCAGGCAATCGGATTTTTCCAGGAGGCTGGTGTGGAAGAAAATCCCACCCGAACTCAGATCCACAATAATCATCCAAACTCCTCATAATAAGGGAGCAGTGGCTCAGGCCGGGAGAGTGGGAGCAAAGGGCGAACGGGAGGAAGCGAAATCTCCGTTTCATGGAGGCTGAGGCAACAGAAAATTTCGGAGCCTGGATGTGGACAAGCAAAACAGAACTAACTCAGGGAATGTCTTTCAGAAAAAGGCCGAACCTAGGCTGGGTCTGAGAATCAGGCTGGGTGGGTAGAGAAACGTAAGTTTAAAGGAAAAGAAAAAGAAGATTTTCAGAGATTTTCTCTGTTTTGTGGTTATTGCTATCATTTTAAAGGTGAAAAGCATTGCATTTCAGGTGTTTTTTAATTTTTTTTCTAGTGCGATCAGCTCATTTAAGAATTTCAGAACCTTTAATGTAAAAGCTTTTTTTTTGGTTTTTAAAGGAAATTCATAATTTTGGTACCTAGGGTTGTACTGGACTTGGAAGGAGTGCTTTTGTTTACATGCTATTGTTGGTTTGATTTTTTTTTCTTTTTACTGTCCAGCAAATCAGCTGGAAGATTTTTTTCCAGGTGCCAATTCGGATTTATTCCTAAATTTTTTTCTTCCCTCAAATGTATCTGTTGTCATTTTAAGCCGTGAAGACCAGAGAATTTTTCCCCCTTTCGAGCTTGAGATGCTTTTACCAACAGGACAGCTGGGAAAACTGGATTAAAAGGATGGTTTTTATCTGTATTTTGCAGTAAGACTTATATTTTGAGGGCATATTCTCTCTGTATTTCATTTTTTAGCCCATAGCACTAACCACTTAGAGATTTGTGGTTGGGTTTTGGTTTCTAAGGTCATAGTTTTTTATTTTTCTTTGGTCTTTTTCTTTTTTTCTTTTTAAAGAGGGGGAAGGGTGAAAGGGGACTAAGAAAGCAGACCATATTAACTGGTAAAGTAGAATGGAGCTTCAGTTACTAGGGTCCTGAGAACTGGAGGAAAAAGGATTCAGTCTTCAAGTTGGGAGGCCCTCCTCTCACCTTAAAAATTGCAAGGATTCAGTCCTGATCAAGACATCAGTACCACAGGATTCTGAAACCGTGGAGACATCGAGAAACCATGAGTGTAAGGTTACCCCAGAATATAGACAGGTAGGTTTGCCAGTAATGTGGTTTTTCAACACTTAAGAAAAGACTGGTAGGGAAGGCGTTGCATTTTGATAAAAGGTTACAAAGAAGGGTCTGGGTGGACTGTGGGAATGGTGGGGTAGGAGCATGCATTGGTCTCTGGGGACTGTCCAAGCTTGTGTGTTTATCTTCCTTGTGTGTGTTCATGTTCAAAACATCTCCTGATTCAGTTTTTTTTTTGTTTCGTTTTTGCTTTGTTTTTTGTTTTTAATACAAGCAATGGACAGTGAAGCCAGAGGTTTGGAGAGAGGGGCAAATGCCTTTGGGCTCTAGCCTGGTAAAAGTCAAAGTTAGCTAACTTTGACTTTTGCCAGGGGGCGAGGCTGGAGTCCCTAACTTGCCAGCCTAGAGAATAGGAAGTGGGTGAACCCCGGGGAAAGGTATGTGGGTCTGCAGGGGTGGATTGGGACTGGTTTTATGTGTTGGAGCTGCTGGGGGAAAGGCCCTGTCAGGAGCCTAGGCCTCCACCTGGCTGGATGTGTGGGATGTTTGATGATGGAGTGTATCTCATTTCTGCAATGAGAAGGATGTTCTTGACCTGAATGATGGGACAGAAACACTCTTTGCACCCCTGCAGGACTGGATTTTTTTTTTTTTTTAACTATTGAACTAATGGTCCCCAAATGAATAGGTCACATTAGGATTTTTTTCCTCTTCAAGATGAGGGTTTAACTTGAGACCTGCCAACCAGCTGATTTAAACTTCAAATGTGTATTTAAAAAGCTTGACTTTGCAAAGTCGGCCCTCCCTGTGTCTAGAACCGGAAGGAGTTGTTTTGGGCCATTAGGCCTGATGGGCAGATGCATTGGCCCTTAGAGTCTGAGCACAGGATGCCCCTCCCCCACTCCCAGAGTCTGTCAGCGCCCCCACTACTGGTAACACTACAGTTTACAACTTTGTGAGGTATCTATCTGCCTTTTCCCTCCTTCCCCTCCCCGCCAACTTTTCTCCTTGAGAATCTTGAGAGAGGGTTGATTGTTTTGTGTGTACTGCACATAACATCCTAACAGGATGGAGGACTGAGCAAGCAAACGGTGGGCCTGGGCCCGGAAAAAATGTTATTGCAAAGATAGAGAAGGCCATTTGCAAGGGATTAATTGCTTTCTTCATGTCCATTTAATCTTTGATAACGTGTGCTAATAATTTCTTTTTAGCTATAGAATGTGTCCCAAGGTGCATATAATCTGTCTCCCCCAAACAGTAACCCCTTGTTGCCTCCGAGTCCTGTTTAACAGTCCCCAGACAGAGGGACCTGACTTGGCAGAGGAAGACGCAGACAGTCACAAAGAACAGAAAGTGTATGTGGCTGGTTCTAACCTCCATCCTTCACCTTTTTTGTTGGCTTCTCTATAGTTGGACTCTTGTAAAGGGAGAACGGAGGCATGTCAAGGCAAGGGATTGAAATGACTTACCTGCGGTCCTTTTCATCCTCTTGGAGTTTGGGGATTAGTGCACTTGCATTTTTGAGATTTGGATGGTGGGCTGTTTCTTCGAATTCAAGGATATGAGAAGATGGAAATCCAGGTGTGAGTGGGTTGCAAGAAGGATGCAGTGAGGGTTCCTGCACTGATGTGAGATGCTCCTCTGGGAGTTTGTATATCCCCACTGTCTTCTCAGGAGTTGTAAAGCACAGTGCATTTTCCTAAGTGCTGTCATAGGAACATATCATTTGAGCCTCATGATATTTCTGTGAGGCAGACGAATCAGAGGTTATTATTCCCATTTTACAGAAGAGGTAATTGAGGCTCAGAGAGGGGACCTGGCTTGCCCAGAACCATCTTACCTGACTAGTAGCTGAAACTGCACTAAAACGCAGACCTCCTGAATCTGAATCCATGGTTCTCTTTATGGTCCCACTCCGTCTAAAGAGGTTTATATACTGGTCCTGTGGAATGTGGCCAGCACTGTTTCACTCTCTTTTTGGAAGTAGGGTAAGATACTCTTCAGCATTCCCCTGCAGGAACAGTCCTGGGCTCACATCTGTAATTTCTATAGTTAAAGTCCCATTTTCTTCTGTGGCATAATGGAGCTTTGCAAGGTGAGAGTGCTCCCCACTTCTACTCTGATTCCTTTCCCCTTTAGAGGATCACTTCTAGGTCCTGGGCTCCCTTCAGGTTATCTCCATTTGTTTTGGATCTTATCCCTTTCACTGTAGCTCATTCTTTTGGACTTTATGACATGTCAGGTTCAAAACCCTGTGGATTTTAAATAGTTCACAATCTGTAGGAAAGCGTGTACCTGTCTGTTCTCTCCCCGATCCCTTCCCCTCATTTCTGAACTATAAGCGACAGCCTCTTTTGGCTCTCATGATCCCCATCACTGGGGACTGTTTATTTGATGGTTGATTTTGCTGTGCCTGGTTACTTCATTGCTAGCTATCATTTGTAACACATGCGCTGACCCTTTTCCTTCCCCTCTTTCCCTGGGAAAATAAAGTGAATAAATAAAGACTTATTCATCCTGGACAAATAGATAAGTATATAATTCACAATCTTACATCATACTGGGGCAGATCGAGGGGAAGGAAATGCCCTGCTTATGGAATCAAGGATTCCCTTTTAGTTTATCGATTTTGCTGTGTGTAGAGAGCCTAGTATAAGGTACTATAAGAGCGATTTAGAAAATTAAGTTTACAGCTCTTGCTCACATAGAGCATGTCATCTAGTTGGGGAACTAGGAAAGGTCTAAGATTCCTGAAAACCACTTAAAAGCAACAAGCTACCGTAAGTTCCATAAAAGCAAAGACTGTGTTTGGTTGCTCAGGTGTAGCCTGTGTGTCTAGCGTAGCCCTTTGTGTTGGGTAAGTGTTCAATAAATACTGAGAAATGATTGTTAGAATGAATGAACATGTAAGCAAAGATAAACTCTTCCATTTCAGATTTTTCAACAATCACGTATTAATTTCAAATGTAGCTAAAGTAAGGTCAATCAGAGAAGGCTGTCCAGGTGATGTGTATTTTCTAGGAGGTTGGCAACATGGTGGAGAAGATGTCTGTGGAGAGATGGAAAGAGCATTGGAATGTTTATTTGGCAGTCTTTAACCCCCCCTTAGGGAGTGATTACTGAGTTCAGAGAAACATGAAGTACCAACATTAGTTTGGGACTAATCTTTATCTTTTAGTGTTAATCAGTTGTTACTGAAAAAGTGGGTTACTAAACTATATAGCTGTCCATGTTCCTTATTGCCCATTCATATATATTCTTGAGAGTTTCTAAAAATGTGTTTGATACTGCAAGCAGAGGTAATGATACTGAATTATTTTTACGGGAATGGTAATGAGTTTTGCTAAGTCATCTATATTTGTTTGCCTTATTCTCTATGGCAAATGTTTTGAGATGGCCCAATGGATTAAAATTTTCATCCATAAAACAGCTTTTTGCTGTGCAGAGACAGCTCATGTGAGAACCAAAACAGAAGTACTGGATTTAAGCCAAGAGTTCTTGATTTGAGCCCTGGCATTCCCCTTAACTATGTCACCTTGGGCAAGTCATATGCCTCCTCTAGTTTCCTCATATGTAAAGCAATAGCTCATTTATATGAAATGCTTATAAACATTTTCACAAACATTTTACAAACATTTCCACAAACATTTTCACAAACATAGTGTGTCATTGGAAGATTATAACATTTATTGCATCTCTCTCATGGAGCTGTTGAAAGGAGCAAATCAAACAGGATAATATATTTCAAATTGTTTTCTAAACTGTAAAAATGTATATAAATTTAAGGTGGTAAACACATGGATTTGATTTAACTTCATGCATTACTTTCTGAAGTTGCTCAAAACATTTTAACAGTAACTGAAAGATCTTTCAATTATTTTGAAGAATTTAACCAGAGTGTGGCCAGGGTTTTTTGTTGCAGAAGTGCATGAGGTTGGAAAGAAGGAATGTTTTTCCATTGGTAAGGGTTGAGTGATAATACTAGAAGAATATGGGAAGAGAAGGGTATTGGACCTCCTTTCCAGGAATTTTGATGGAGGCTTCAGCTACCTTGACCCCCTTAGATGGAGACATAAAGGATTTGTTTTGGGATCTCTGGACATTTCTTGTTTTAGAAGCATATAACTTTTCCTAATTCATTAAATCGAGACCCAGCAACTGTTCCTTATCAGGGATATGATATTGAATGTAACCTTTCCACAATCTGTGGTCTTTTTTTCCTAGAAGAGGCAAATCTCTTACTAGATGTGTAGAGGAGGGAGGAGGAGGAGGTAGAAAAGAGAGAAGAATGGTAGGTAGGCCTGTCCTAGGAAGGAGCCTCAGGCTGAGGGGAAGGCTTGTAGCTGAGGCCGAGGAGATGGCTTATCTGAGAAGGGGGTGGGGACTGGTTCCTGGAATGCTTCCCATCTCAGCTTAAGGTTCTTATTGAGCCCTGGAATCAAGAAATCACCAGAAATTCAGCTGCGTTTCTCCTAGTTTAGAAGTTTGGCCTTCCAGAACAGTGATAGGTATCCAGAGCTGCAAGCGTTAAGTCCCCTGAAATTCTGAGCCTTCTCGAAACTGTGCTCTACTCCTATCTAGGCATGAAATGAGAGATGTTGGAGATTTGCAGATGAACCATTAGCAATTAAGCACCATCATGAGCAGGAGCTGGCTATGCTTAACCTCAGATACTCAAAAACATTTCTGAAAGAGCACCCTTTGATTAACAAATGTATTTAGTTTTTTTGTAATGGTCCAAGTACTATCAGAGTCTCTGTCTTCCCATTTGGAATAGACAAAAACAAAAAGTTAAATGACAGAATTCATCAGAAATTAAAAAAAAAAAAACCTTCTGTGAAGAACACATAGCTAATCCCCAAATTAGTATAATGACAAATATGTTCTGAAAACTCGTAACCTCCATGGAATAGAGTTTGGAAACTTTTGGGTAGTGTCCATATTGCGAAGATCTGGGATTCTGACTGATATATGTGAAGGAGCTTTGTTAACTGTATAATTCCATAAAACATAAGAGGAATTATTTTAATCAACATTGACTGAGTCTGCTTCGCATCTTCATAGTGACATTGCCTTTAAAACTCCATTTCACTGGTTTGTTATTTTTAAAATTTAATTCCAAGATTTATCATGTGATTTGAAAACCCTTTTCTCCATGAACTGCGTGTTCTTCCTCCCTCAGTCACTGTATTGGGGAAAAGCTCAAGTGTAGACCTGCTAGTGGCATCCAGGGTCACTCTTTTGCCCCATGGGGGGAGCAGGGCTAAAGAAGTTGCAGATTCTGATGGCAAAAGAGAAGAGCACCATTACTTCATTAAAGGTCGTGTTAGATCTGTGAAAGGAGATTGGGAGTTCAGAGGGGAGAAACTGGCATCTGACTTACTAGATGAGTGGATTAGGCTAGCCAACCTCTAAGATTTGATTCCTTCTAGCAATTAGATTCTTTGAGCCTCTGGAAACTTAAGGTCATGTGTCCTTTCTTGCAGTGAGCCTGGACTTTTATTTCCAGCAGTCCTTATCTGGCCTTCCTGAAAATGAGTGAAATGAATGTTTGGAAAGATCAGGGTACAGAGCTTTCTGATGAAATGGGAGGGGAAAGTGGAAGTACAGTGATGTGGAAGTGTGGGGAGAGGTTGGGTAGTCTATAGCCCCTAACAGAATTGGAGTAGGATTTGGAAGGTGTTTTGTTTTCAAGGTCTAGAGGAACACCCAGATTTGAGGTTCCAAAACAATTGCACAGATTTGAGGGGAAATCGCTGAAGTCTTAGGGGGTCACCGTGTCCTTTCCTCTTGATTTCAAATAGGGTATCTCTTGAGCTATTTGAAAGAGGGTCATTTTCAGTGATGTTTTGTGGAAAGTGATTCTGTGAGTTCAGTAGTTTTAAAATCTTTTGGTTAGCAAACTTTCCTTTGTTGTAACTTGAGTCTGTTTTTTGTCTTTTTATTCTGATTTCATTATAGGCCCTAAAGTCATTAATATCCCTCTATCATCTTCATTTTTTTAGGGGGGGCTATCATCTTTATTGACTACTTCAAGATTTTCCTCCTCATTCTGAAGAACAGCAAACTAAGAAATTCATGTCTTAGTGGGAAGGGGGCTTTGGAAAGTTACAGTGAAGTGATTTCAGAGTCTTGATTTGCAGCACTTCTCTCCTCCAGTGTTTTAAGCTACTGGAAACTGGTGTGATGAAATCTATAGTCTTACCAATCGTGGCCTGGCATCAAATCCCAGAGGGAACTAAACCAACCTAGCAACCTTCCAAGTGATGACCTGTGGTCTGTGGCACTTACAATCAATTGGTTGGACTACAAATATTTATTCAAGAGCTCCATGCTCGGCTCAGTTCTTGGTGTTTTGGGAGATAATTTGCAAGAATGTAGAGCTTACATTCTTGTTGGGAAATGTTATTAACAACAAAACACAAAACAATAAGCAAATGGTACATAATTGCCGAATCTTGATGTCTACCAAAAAGGTATATTTAGAGTAGAAAGTTGGTGCTCCTGAGAATTGGCAGGGGAGAAGTAGTTAGAAATGATTTAGGTGGAAGAAAGAAAGGAGGGCATTTCAGACGAGAGGAACAATGTAAGCAGAGGTTCTGGGGTAGAACCAAGCATGGAGTAGTCTCAGGATGGTAAGATTGTAGGTCTTTGTAGAGCAGAGAGAAATTATGTTGTCAAGGTATGGGGGAAGGTAAAGCTATTCAGACTGGATTTGGTAGGAAAAAGGGAGCCAGTGAGGCATATGTAATATATAGTGATAGAAATCGTGTTTAAGAGAGAATTCCGTTATTAATATGTAGATGCAAAGAGAGCTTGGCCCAAGAGGGCCAGGGGGAGTTTTGCAGCATTCTTAGCAAAAAGATGATGTGGGGAAAAGAAAAGGGGCAGGATCTGTAAGGCAGTTTGGAAAGAAAATCAGCAGGGTATGTTAAAGCTGACTCAAATTTGATTCCCAAGTTGCTGAGACTGACTGATGAGAAGGGTAGTACTATTGCTGGAGAGAATAAGGCCATCGTTAAAAAGTTACTTTTCTCCCATGGTACCCAACAATTCACTGAATATAGCATATCAAATGGTAATTAATTTGCTAAGACCCTTAGGTTAAGCCATTTCTACCAAATAGTTTTTTTTATTTTTGTTATTATTTTATTGTATTTTTTCCATTACCATTTATCCCCCCCTCACACCTTCTTCCACCTCTATCTACTCCCACCCCCTGCAGTCACCACACTGCTGTCCGTGTCCTGCTCTCTTATCCATGAGTCTGTCTCTAATACTGCCTGTTAGTTCAGTTTGTTCATTAGATTACACATATGAGCGAGATCATATGGTACTTGTCTTTCTCTGGCTGGCTTATTTCACTTAGCATAATGTTCTCTGGGTCTATCCATGCTGTCGGAAAGAGTGAAATTTTCTTCCTCTTTACACCTGAGTAGTATTCTACTGTGTAAATGTACCATAGCTAGTATATCCAGTCATCTACTGATGGACCCTTGGACTGCTTCCAAATCTTGGCTATTGTACATAATGCTGCAATGAATATAGGGTGCATATATTCTTTCAAATTAGTGTTTTGGGTTTCTTCAGATACATTCCCAGGAGTGGAATCTCTAGGTCATTTGGCAGTTCCATTTTTAATTTTTTGAGTTAACTCTATACTGCTTTCCACAGTGGCTGCACCAATGTGCACTGCACCAAATAGTTTTATTGGAGTTCCTCAGTGCAGTCTTTTAAGGGGAGGGAGAGAATGGGAGTGAGTTCTGGGAGATCCTTAGGATTTTGAGTCATTATTTGAAATGTTTAGCATATATTTGATGGATTCTGATTAATGAATCATTCCCCAGTTTCACATAGAGATCAAACTCCAGGGTTGAAGGGATATTTCTGCAAACCATCCTAGTGGGATAATTTTTTTTATTGATTTTAGAGAGAGAAAGAGAAACACTGATTTGTCATTCCACTTATTTATGGATTCATTGGTTGATTCTTGTATGTACCCTGACCAGGGATCAAACCCACAACCTTGGCATATCGAGATGATGCTCTAACCAACTGAGCTGTCTCGCCAGGGCCCCTAGTGACATAATTGTAAAAAGTATAGGATATTGAGTGCGATCTTCCCGTGAGCCCCAGCTCAGCCACTAACTGTGTGATCAGGATGATCTATGTAAAAGCATTCTGTGAGTTCTATACTGCCAGACATACAGTGAATGTTGTTCAGGCATTTAATTTGGCGAGGACTCCAGATTGACCTGAGCTTTCCTCATCTGCCAGTAGAAGAGCTATGTGTGTGTGCTTGGTCCTATGCTGATTCTAAACTAAGGACTGAGAGGCATGGCCCTGGGAACACACTGAACAAACACAGGAAAGTAGTTAAAAGTCAGGTTCATAAGATCTCCTCCTAAAGTAATTCTTTGCTAGAAACCTTCAGTGTCCTTCCTGCCCAGTACAATCTTCCTGGTTTAGGATTCGTGACTTCTTCCTGATCACTGCACCTGCTACCTGACTTCAGTTAGACGAGCCTGTTTCCTGGGCCCACATCACTCCTTTCACATCATTACATGAGTGTTCTCTTCCTCCCCGCAACTCTTTTAGTCTTATTTCCTTCAAGGAAACCTTTTCTGATTAATATCAAACTCTATATGTTTTATTATTCAACATTCCTTTGTTATATACATGTAGTGATTCAGCTCTTTTATTTGTATAAAATAATTTTTAAGGAATTTGTTTGTTTGTTTGTTTTTAGAGAGAGGGGAAGGGAGGGGGAGAAACATCAATGTGTGGTTGCCTCTCCCACGCCCCTTACTGGGGACCTGGCCCACAACCCAGGTTTGTGCCCTGGCATTGAACCAGCAACCCTTTGGTTTGCAGGCCGGCACTCAGTCCGCTGAGCCACACCAGCCAGGACTGTATAAAATAATTTATGTAAAAGTTCTAATAGAATGTCCAGCATGTGGTAAACTGTTATAAATAAATGTTGGTGCTCTTCTGTTTTTGTCTATGTTTTATGTTGGTTATTATGTTGTATCTTGTTATTCAGGATTCAGAAGTGATGTCTCTTCATTTTTCTGAATTACCTTCTAGTGCCTTGTTTAGTTCTCTTTATACAAGTTATATCTCTATGGACTGTTTCCTGGCTTGAACTCTTGCTCATTCTTGATATTTCCAATTCCCTCCATGCCTAGCCAAGGGATTACAATAAAGCAATCTAAACATTGCTGCCAGGAACTGAGATCAAGAATTCGTCTTGTTTTCCTGGGTGCTAGGTCTCTGGGCACTTGGTATTTGTTCTAGAGACAGAGCAGCCTTGTGTGGTTGCTTCTCTTCAGCATCTCAGAGCTGGGGGATTTCCCCATTGGCAGCCTGCTTTCTGGACTGCTTTTCCCTACAGGAGTCAGAGGGGCACAGGGCCCACCCTGCTATTGTCCTGCCTGCCCCAGGCTGGCCCCATTTATTTCCCAGCGCTCAGTCTTCAGAAGCTTCCCTCTAAGAGACTGCCACTGCAGAGAAAGGCCACTGTTGTTCTGCAGGGAGGTGCTGGAGAGAGTGTAGTAAATAGCTTTGTGAATGGGACCTTGTATGAGGCTAGAACCGCAGATCCTTTTCTCCTCAGAGCCCTAGTGAGAGGGGCAAAAAACAACTAGGGTTTTCATGTCTTCACAGGGACAGGGTCTGAGGTTTAGGGGTATTCATGCTACCCACCAAATAAGAAGGTTAGTCCATTTAACAGATCCTTACTTGCGTGGTACACCTTAGGGCACTGGATTCCATGGGAGTAAGTTGCATTCCCTGCCCTCAAGGAGAGCGTGGTTTTGTGCAGAGAGACAAAGTAAGCAGGGGTTGTATGATGGCATCCTGAACTCTCTTCTGTGAAGTCAGTTAAAGCTTGTGAGCAAGATGTTAAAAGTTTCCTGGGTGAGAGGACCTTCTAGTTGAGGCCTAAAATGAGAGCCATGCTTGAGAGGGGGGAAGTACAAGCAAGAGCAAGCAGAGGGAACAGCACATTCAGAAGACTAAAGGCAAGAAAGGGCACAGTGTGGGGGGAATTGGAAGTAGCAATGATCCATGGCAAGATCATAGAACAATTAATTAAATGAAACTGGAGACAAGGTAGGAGCAGGGGCCTTTGGACCATGTAATCCTCCATGTTAGAGTTTGGACTTTATCATGAGGGCAGTATAGGACCATTGCAAGACTTTAAGTAGGAGTTGACATGATCAGATATGTGTTTAAGAAAACAAGATTGCCCTGTCTCTAGTGTAGATGGTTAGCTTAAAAGAATGAAAGAATAGAGAGAGGGAAGATGCATTAGAAGGCCACTGAGGTCATCTGGGCAGGAAGCGAGGGTGGCCTCTTACTAGGGAAGTGACATTGTAGATGGTGAAAAATGAAGGATTAGAGATGAGTTGTTGGTTATGTTATGTGGAGGGAAAGGGTTGTGAGGAGAATGTAGGTCAAGGATAACACCCTTATTTTTGGCCTGGGCTACTAGGTGGTACTACTGAATGAAAAAAAAAGGAACTCTAAAGGAAGAGTATGATTGAGGGAACGAGGTAGGTCAGCATACTTTTGGACATGTTGAGTTTGAAATGCCTGTGAGAGCTCTGAGGAAAGATGTTCAGGTAGCTGCATATATAAGTCTGGAGGTAGGAGAGTGTTCTGGGACAAAGAATCACACTTGTGGATTATCACCATCTAGACAGAATAATGGAAGCATGAGACTCTCCAGGGACCGCATGGAAGATGAGAAGAGAGGCTTGGACAGAGCCCTGAGAGGAATTACATTTGAATGTGAGGCAAAGGAAGAGGATCCCATAGAAGAGACCACAAGGGAGTGGGGAAGAAACCGAAGGAGCCAGGGCAGTGTGGAATCTCCGAAATGAAGGGCGGGAAGGTCAGCAGTGTCAGATGCTCCCAAGAGGGGGAGGATAGGCAGGACAGAGAAATGTCTGGATTTAGTAACTAGGAGGATTTCCTGGCCTGGAGGCGGGAGTGGAGGGGAGCAGCGTGAAGAAGGAGCAGAAGCCAGTTTGCAGTGAGTTGAAAAGAGGAGGTGAGCCCTGGCTGGTGTAGCTCAGTGGATTGAGCACGGGGTGCGAACCAGGCATCGCAGGTTCAATTCCCAGTCAGGGCACATGCCTAGGTTGCAGGCCGTGGCCCCCAGCAACCACACATTGATGTTTCTCTCTCTCTCTCTCTTTCTCCCTCCCTTCCCTCTCTAAAAATAAATAAATAAAATCTTTAAAAAAAAAAAAGGAGATGAGAAAATGGTGAGAGACAGTCTAGTCACTTCTTTTATGGAGTTTGGTCAGAAAGAAGAGAAGAAAATGTAGCTCCAGGTCCATGTCAGCAGTACTTTAAGTTTATTTTTTAAGGTAAGAAGAGGTTGCCTGTAGTCAGAGGTTTCAGTCTTCTGGACACATGCAAATCATCTGGAGAGTTTGTTAAAATACAAATCATAGGACCCCACCCTCAAGATTTCTGACTAAATTTGGATTGTGTTTGGGGCCTGAGAATTTGTATTTAGAGTGTCCCAGGTAATCCATACTTAAAGAGCCTTACCACATCTGTGCTCTTTATGAGCTCATTTTACCTTCTCATAACAGAACTTTTGTTCTTAACTGTCTATTCCAAAACCTTTCCATTGGTGGTTCCACTCTTTGTTGTGAATTTCTTCAGTAGATTTGAACACCTTCAGGGCGAAGGCTGGTCACTCTGTAACCTTGACACCTAACCTAGTGCCTGCCATAGAGTAGAAATTCAGTGAATACTGGTTAAATAAATTGAATTGAAGTAGGTAAGCTAACTAAAGCAGAATTTCTGGGCCCTTCATCTGTGAAGCGTTGTTTAGCCCTTTTCTGTCTGTCACTGACATAGGTGCAAGTAAATCCTGTCAGCTAGAGATCTTCAAGGATGGGTGGGTTTACAGGATTTTTTTGTAATTGCAAAAGTAAAATGAAGCCAAAAAAAAAGAGGTCAGAAAATAATCTTAAATGTCAGACTTCCAGCCAAGATGGAGGCGTAGGCAGACACACTGTGCCTCTTCGTACAACCAAAAGAAGGACAACAGTAATTTAGAAACAAAAAACAACCAGAAGTGACAGAAAATTGAACTCCATGGAAGTCTCACAACCAAGGAGTTAAAGAAGAAACATTCATCTAGACCGGTAGGAGGGGTGGAGATGCGCAGGCAGGTGGAGAGGACTTGTGGTGAGGTGGTGGCTGGAGGACCTGGGCACGCAAGGTGGTGGCTGGCTGGCAAGGCAGCAGCTAGTGGAGCCAGTGGTCCCACATTCACATGCCTATAAACTAGGAGGGTCAGTTGGGGAATGAGGCAGATCACACAGCCCAGAGCTCCAGTGCAAGGAAATAAAGCCTCAAACCTCTCATTGAAAACACCTGTGGGGGTTGGGACAGCAGGAGAGACTCCCAGCCTCACAGGAGAGTCCATTGGAGAGACCCACAGGGCCATGTAATGTACACAAACCCACCCACCAGGAATCAGCACCAGAAGGGCCCACTTTGCTTTTGGGAAGCAGGGGAAGTGACTGAAACCAGGCACAGAGTGGAGCAAGCACCATTGTTCACTCTCGTACCCCTCCCCCTCATACAACATCGCAATGCAGCCTTGTGGGATACCCTGCCCTGGTGAACACCTAAGACTCCAACCCAAACTTTGTAGCAGGCACAACAAGAAAAAAAAAATGGCCCAGAGGAAAGAACAGATCAAAGCTCTAGAAAAAATACAACTAGGTGATGAAGAGATAGCCAACCTATCAGATACATAGTTCAAAACACTGGTAATCAGGATGCTCACAGAATTGGTTGATTTTGGTTGCAAATTAGATGAAAAAATGAAGGCTATGCTAAGTAAAATAAAGGAAAATGTACAGGGAACCAATAGTGATGGGAAGGAAACTGGGACTCAAATCAATGGAGTGGACTTGAAGGAAAAAAGAAACATCTAACCAGAAAAGAATGAAGGAACAAGAATTCAAAAAAATGAGGAGAGGCTTAGGAACCTCCAGGACATCTTGAAATGTTCCAACATCCAGATTATAGGGGTGCCAGAAGGAGAAGAGGAAGAACAACAGATTGAAAACTTATTTGAACAAATAATGAAGAAGACGTCCCCAATCTGGCAAAGGAAATAGACTTCCAGGAAGTTCAGGAAGCTCAGAATCTCAAAGAAGTTAGACCCAAGGAGGAACACACCAAGACACATCATAATTAAGTTACTCAAGATTAAAAATAAGGAGAGAATCTTAGAAGCAGCAAGATAAACGGAGACCATTACCTACAAAGGAGTTCCCATCAGACTGTCAGCTGATTTCTCAAAAGAGACCTTTCAGGCAAGAATGGGCTGGCAAGAAGTAATCCAAGTCATGAAAGGCAAGGACCTACATCCAAGACTGTTCTATCCAGCAAAGCTTTCATTTAGAACTGAAGGGCAGATAAAGTGCTTCTCAGATAAGGTCAAGTTAAAGGAGTTCATCATCACCAAGCCCTTATTATATGAAATGTTAAAGGGACTTATCTAAGAAAAAGAAGGTAAAAAATATGAACAATAAAGTGACAGTAAACTCACAGTTATTAACCACACCTAAAACAAAAACAAAAGCAAACAACTAGAACAGGAACAGAATCACAGAAATAGAGATCACATGGAGGGTTATCAACAGGGGAATGAGAGGGGGAAAAGTTACAAAGAATAAGTAACAAACGGTGGGTAGAAAATAGGGGGAGTTAAGAATAGTATAGGAAAAGTGGAAGCCAAAGAAATTATATGTGTGACCCAAAGACATGAACTAAAGTGGGGTGGGAGGGTAATGTGGGTAGGAGTGGGTATACAGGGTGGAGGGGAATAAAGGGGGGGAATAAGAAACTGTAATAGCATAATCAATAAAATATATTTGAAAAAATCTTAAATGTAAAATTTTATAGCAGATATCAAAATCAAATATATAAAGTTTCAGTAATTCAGTTTTGGATCGAGAGAACAAATTTCCTAATGTCATTCCCCAAATATTCCCAGGTTCTGAATTTTTCATGTCGTTGATTTCTTTTAGAATGTTAGTAGAATTCTTGAAAAGTGGTTTCTGTATCAAAAAGCTTACATCTCTAGGTCACAGGTCTGCAGAGTAGCAGCCCACACCACCACCACTAGCTTCCCTGCTCACTGGATAGGAATAGGGATCCCATGTGGTTCCAGGGTCTTTGTCACTTCCCTTGAAATGGGGTTCAGGGACCACACTGCTAAGGTTTCCAAGAGTGCCCTAACCTTAGTCTCTCCCTTTCTCGTGCTTTTCTTTTTACCCTGTGAATCAGTAGGTTGTTTCTCATAATTTCTAGAAAACTCTAAGTTCTCCCAACCAGCAGTCCCCAGAGTCTGCGGTATAGATGTGGGTCAGTGGATAATGGTAGGTGCAAAACAAGGTCAGAGGGTTTCCTAAACCCCACTTTAGGCCTTAGGATGGTTTAATTAAGTAATCAGAAACCCAGAAGAAATCCTAGTTCTTTTAGCTGTACCTAGCCTAGCACTAATAGCTCTACTCTGCTTTAGCTCAGGTGTTTGAACTTGAGGCCTGGAAGATCAAGAAGGGACTGAGCAAGGCATGGGAGAAGAGCCCACTCCTTTGTTAAGATCCTGCCTCCCATTCGTTGGTCTGGGATATGGGAATTTTTTTATTCATTCAGCATACTTACTAAATACATAGTAAATGTTAAGCAGTGTTCTAGATGCTGGGGACAGATAGAACTTACATTCCATTTAATGAAGACAAATAAGTGTATACAACAATTAATAGTTACGATCTAAAGCATAAATGAATTTAGTAAAATATGCGTGCGTAACTGCTGTGAGAGAGACAAGAGGGGATATGTGACAGGATTAAAGAAAAGAGAGCCAAGGGGAAAAGTCAGGGTTTTTTCCTTTAAAATAACGATTTCATTGTATCTATAAAAACAAGGCATGCTTGTTATAAAATATAGTCCTAAAGAAAAATGTGAGGAGCCCTGGCTGGTGTAGCCAAGTAATTGAGCACCAGCCTGCAAACCAGAATGTTGCCAGTTCATTTCCCAGTCAGGGCACATGCCTGGGTTGTGGGCCAGGTCCCCATTTGGGGGCGTGTGAGAGGCAAGCACACATTGATATTTCTCTTTCTCCCTCCCTTCCCCTCTCTAAAAAAAATCTTAAAAAAAAAAAGAAAGGAAAACCAGGTATTGTCAGCAGTGCCACCACCCGCACTGGTGTCGTGAACATTGCTGTGCAGGGCTCTAAATATGTTTCCTGTGGACACAAATGCTTTACAAAAACGGGACCACATCACACATTCAGTGCCTGTTCTGAATTTCGGAAGTGCAGACCCATCTTCTCTGTCGTTTTACAGCAAAGCAAGTGCCAAAGATTTCATTAAAAAATGGATTTACACTCCACCCTGAGAAACGATACCCATGATTGAGTTTCTGTGGATAATTAGAACAAACCCCACAGCTGTCCAAGGGCACGGATTCTGAGGCAGAACTCAGCTCTTTTAGGCACGGGCATATGTTGAACTACTCGCCATCCTGTTTCTCAGGGACCCTCCCAAATCATGGCTGTCATTCTTCAGTCTGGAAAGATGCGGTCAACAGAGTAATGGCCCCAAGAAGTCCATGTTTTTTTCCCCAGAACTTGTGAATCTGACTTTGCAGATGTGATTAAAGATGTTGAGATAGGAGGTGGTCCTAGATAACCCAGGTGGACAGTGACATCACTGGGGTCCTTACAAGAAGGAAGCAGGAGGGCCACAGTCAGAGAAGATGAGGACGGAAGCAGAGGTCATGGAGGAGGTTAGATGCTATGCTGCCAGCTCTGATGATGGAAGACGAAACCACAGCCCAAGATACGCGGCTTCCTCGGGAAGCTGGAAAGGAATGGGAGAGGTTAGTTTTTTAAGTTGATGGGGAGAGAAGGATGGAAATTTTAGAACTGAGATATAAGTGCCATATGATGGTACACCTTTGTGTTTCTGTAGTATAATATATAGTTTATAAAGTGTTTTTTTGTCCATTACCTTACTAAAGTAGTCCAGGCAAGTATTTATAGGAATTATAAAATTCTCATATTATAGATGGGGAAACAAACTCAGGGAGGCGTTAGTAATTTGCCTAAGGTCTGTAAACTAGTAAGGAATGGAGATGGGATTTAAAAAAAAAACAACTGTACCTACTGAGCCCTAGCCTAGTGCTGTTTCCATTTTCATGTACCTCTGGCAAAGCTTAGTGGTAAAAATGTATAAATCTTGTAAGGGAGACAGTGATCAGGTTTGCTTGACAGACGTGGAAGGTGCCCTCTAGGAAGAGATCCATAAGTCAAAAATCAAGTCTGTTGAGTTTTTAATTTCTTCCCAATAAGATTTGCTTGTCCCTGGCCCCTTTTGGACCTGAGGTTTGCATTCACTATCCAAGAAAACGATAACTTCCCTCTCTTATTTTGCTTCCTCGTTGGTTAATGATCGGGAAAGAATTGCACACACTCTGGGACCAGAAAAGGTCAGTGAGGTTGGGAAACATAAAATCTCAGAAGTGACTCAGCACTCTTCCACTGAGCAGTTAGTGTGGCACCCTTAGGCTACTCAGAGGCCTGATCTTTGTGTGCTCTGTAGTGCCTGGGAGGGACTGTGTAGTGGATGTATGTTCAGTGAAGTTGTACGAAATGAATGGATACAAATTTCTAATTAAGAGGTTTATTAAGATACAATTCACATAGCATAAAAATCACTGCTTTAGCATGTATAAGGAGGGTTTATTTTTTTGTTTTTTTAATTTTTTAAATTTTTGAATTATATTCGACATTCAGTATTAGTTTCAGATGAACAGCATAGTGGTTAGAACAGAATGATCCACCAATAAGTCTTGTACCCACCTGACACTGTGTAGTTTTTACAATATTATTAACTATATTCCTTAAGCTGTACTTTACATTCCCTGTGATTATTTTGTAACTGCCAACTTGTATTTCTTTTTGTTTGTTTCGTTTAAAGATTTTACTTTATTTTTATTTTTAGAGAGTGGAGGGACAAAGACAGGGAAACATCAGTGTGTGATTGCCCCTCACACACCACCCTCCAGGGACCTGGCCTGAGACCTAGGCATGTTCCCTGATTTGGAATTGAACCATTTGGTTTGCAGGCCAACACTCAGCCCACTGAGCCGCACCAACTAGGGCCCAATTTGTACTTAATCCCTCACCTTTCTAACCCAGCTCGGCAGACTCCCTCCCGTCTGGCAACCATTGGTTTGTTGCCTATTTCTACCAGTTTGTTTCTCTTTTGTTTATATTGTTTTTTAGATTCCACATATAAGTGAAATCATGATGTTTGTCTTTCTTTGTCTGACTTAATGTCCCTTAATATAATTTCCTCTAGGTCCATTCACATTGTCACAGATGATAAGATTTCATTCTTTTAATGGCTGAATAATGCTCCATTGTATATACGTACTTTGTCTTTATCATTCAGTTTTGGTCAGAGCAGTTAATACTTTACATTTAAAGTAAGTATTGATAGGTATGTAGTTAGTGTCATTTTATTGTTTTCTGATTGTTTTTTGTTAATTCTCTGTTCCTCTCTTTTTCTCTTGCTCTCTTCTCTTGTATGTTAATGTATGTGGTGTTGTATGTGGATTTCTTGTGTATCTCTTACAGATTTGTAGTTTATGGTTACCATGTGCTTCATATATACCAAGCTGTGTTTGTAGCAATCCATTTTAAGTAGATGGTCGCTTAAGTTTGAACACCTTCTAAAATCACTGCGATTTTTACTCACCCCCTTCATGTTTGTTTTTGTTGTCATTTTTTCTTTTCTGTTTGTGTATCCCTTGATTCACTGTTGTAATTACACTTGATCCTCGTGCTTGTGCTGTTTGACTTTTTTGTTACGTGTTTACCTGTGTCAGAATTTTTTTCTAGTGTTTTCTTACTCATATTTTTTATCTTTTTTCTTAAAGAAATCCCTTAAACATTTCATATAATACTGGTTTGGTGCTGATGAATTCCTTTAGCTTTTTCTTGTATGGAAAGCTCTGTATCTCTCCTTCGATTCTAAATGATTCCCTTGCTGGGTAATGTAATCTTAATTGTAGGTCCTTGCTTTTCATCACTTTGAATATTTCTTGCCAGTCCCTTCTAGCCTTCAAAATTTCTGTTTAGAAATCAGTTAACAGTCTTATGGGGGTCCTCTTGTAAGTAACTAACTGCTTTTCTCTTGTTGCTTTTAAGATTCTCTCTTTGTCTTTAACCTTTGACATTTTAATTATGATGTGTCTTGTTGTGGGCCTCTTTGGGTTCATCTTGTTTGGGACTCTGCACTTCCTGAACTTGTATGTGTATTTACCAGGTTAGGGAAGTTTTCAATCGTTTATTTTTTCATTTTCTTTTTTTGTATTCTCAAGGAAGGATAAGTTTATTTGAGAGAGAGAGGCAGAGATAGAGACATCAATATGAGAGAAAAACATCAATCAGTTGCCTCCCATATGTGCTTCAACCAGGGATCAAACCCACAATTTAGGTGTGTGCCCTAACAGGGGATTGCACCTACAGCCTTTTGGTGTACAGGACAACACTCCAACCAACTGAGGCACTCCAGTCATTATTTCTTCAGAAAGGTTTTCAATCCCTTGCTCTCTCTCTTCTCTTTCTGGCACCCTCATGATGCAAAACTTGTTATGCTTGATGTTATATACTTGATGTTGCCCCAAAGTTCCCATATAGTATTCTCATTATTTTTTATTCTTTTTTCTTTTTGCTGTTCTGTTTGGGTGTTTTCCTCTACCTTGTCTTCCAAAGATAACCCTTTGCTTCATCTAATCTGCTGTTAATTTCTTTTATTGCAGTGATTTTCAACCAGTGTTCCATGAGAATATTTAAAACATGTACTGACTGACAAAACAGTGTCTGACTGTTTAGTCAGGGGCATTTTCCCTTAGATTGTCAAATTTTAAAAATGACAGCACCCAATACAATAGCCATCTGGTATAAATGAATCAAAATTGTACCTATTTTTTTGTCAGATCGACAAAAAATATATGTTTTGGTGTGCTGAAGAATTTTAGTTATTAGCTTATGTATGCCATGAAATTAGAAGATTGAAATTGCTGCTCTAATGTATTCATTATTTCCATTATTGTATTAATTTCTGATATTTTTTATGCTTTATATCTTCTTTTGTTTGTTTTTTATGTATTAAACTTTTTAAACCTTTTTTATTGTTGTTCAGTTATAGTCATCCCCATTTTCCCCCCATTACTCTACCCACTCTTACCACTCCCACTACTCATATTCAGTCCTCTTCCTTACCCCATTGTCTTTGTCCATGGGCCCTTTATACATGTCCCTTGACAACCCTTCCCCTTCTTTCCCCTGTTATTCCTCTCCCCCTTCCCCTCTGGTTACTATCAGTTTGTTCTTTATTTCCATGTCTCTGGTTCTATTTTGCTCACTTCTTTGTTTTGTTGATTAGGTTCCACTTGTAGGTGAGATCATATGGTATTTGTCTTGTACTGCCTGGCTTATTTCACTTAGCATAATGCTCTCCAACTCCATCCATGCAAGGGGTAGGAGTTCCTTTTTTCTTTCTGCTGCATAGTATTCCATTGTGTAAATGTGCCACAGTTTTTTGATCCATTCATTTACTGATGGGCACTTAGGCTGTTTCCAGCACTTCACTATTGTAAATTGCACTGCTATGGACATTGGGATTTATAGGTTCTTTTGAATTGGTGTTTGAGAATTCTTTTTTTTTTTTACTTTTTTATTCTTTATTTTATTGATTATGCTATTACAGTTGGCCCATTTTCCCCCTTCACTCCCCTCCGCCCTGCCCATCCCCTCCCACCCACATTCCCCCCTTTAGTTCATGTCCATGTGTCA